>JABCRI010000470.1:0-43503 GCA_015143295.1 Tetracentron sinense | reverse complement strand
GATGACACAATAATCCTCCCAAGAAAGATCCTATTCCTTCTTCTCCACCCTGCAATCATCGTGAACAGGAAGGGGACATTCCTCAT
Organism: Tetracentron sinense; assembly: GCA_015143295.1. Taxonomy (NCBI): domain Eukaryota; kingdom Viridiplantae; phylum Streptophyta; class Magnoliopsida; order Trochodendrales; family Trochodendraceae; genus Tetracentron; species Tetracentron sinense. The sequence goes on along the minus strand of JABCRI010000470.1, from coordinate 43,417 downwards.
ATATGACAGCGCGGATTTCATCTGATATGTTGAAAGAGAGCACACAAAACGATATGGACTTTCGAATGCTTTCGATGGCTAGACCACCACTTTTCGGCAAGAAATTATGGAATGGAATATCCAGTAGGATATATCACACCCCATTCACTCTTTAAATGGAAGAACTGGAAATGCTCGGAGAGCATGTGATGCGTTCACTGAATGCATTAAGCAGAATCTAACAATAAAGGCCCGTCTCGCGAATTTGCTAAATCTTTGACTGATCGTGCCTTCACTTGGTACACGACTTTGGCCCCAAACTCTATTCACTCTTGGGAAGAAATGGTCACTATCTTTTCCAAGAAGTTCTTCTCTGTAGAAGACCGTGTTACTCTCAATACCTGTCGAAAAAGCGGCAAAGACTAATGAAAGATCTGACACAATATGTTCACCGCTTTCGGTATTTGGTTTTAGATTGTCATGAACAAACAAACTGAGGAGCAACTTGTACAAATATGTGTCGATGGAGCAAAGCAAAAGAATACAGAGCTTATTGGAAGTAGCTACTATCCCCATCACTTTCCAAAAGCTTTATGATATTTATCAAAGGCTCAACACAGTCATATCAGAGCAACTCTACCAAGGGTATGAAGACAGATATGGTAGGAGGGACAAAAGAGAATCAGCAATGGCGGCAGAAGAAGAAAATTCTGGAAGGCGGCCATTCCAGAGAAATACCTCTTATCAATCTGATAAAAAAACAAAGTACAACCCAGAAGCATTCCACCGCCTTTTCCCTGCAGCATGGCCGAAGTACTATGAATTGTGGAAGTATGGATGCTGATGGCGTTTTGTACTTACCATCACCATTCCAAAAGCCTACAGAAGAAGACAAACAAAGCAGCAAATACTGTGTGTATCACCAAACCGTTACGCCATTCAACAAAAGATTGTTCTCTCTAAGGCGGATTTTTTAATGACAAAATAGATGCTGGACACCTGAAAATCTCAACTACTCCTGAAGGATCTGTGCATCCAGGATCCTTTGCCAAATCATAAAGTGAAGATGTGGTGTATGGTCTGTACATAACTCAGTAATTATGACAGAAAAAGAAATTGAAGAGGAAATTATCCCTAATGAATCAATCTGCAATAGAAAACTCTTTCACAGAGTTCAAAGTTTAAAAACTTCTTTGACCAGATGCATTTCTCAAAAGCGGCAAGAATAGCTGCAACAGCGGCTTTGACGACAGTCGCAGAAGCTCATTCAGAACATTGCTTTCTTGCCTATTCTGCTACAGAAGGCAATTCCGGAAATTCAAGATGTGAGTTTCACTGCTGATGATATGAAAGCCTCATCATAGATCACAACAAGCCTTTGTATGTTACAGCTTTAATAAACTCTATTGAAGCGAAAAGAGCATTGATAGACCCTGGGTCTTCCTTAAACCTTATCCCATTATCAACAGCAATAGCCAATGGGGTTAGATCCTTCAAAAATTTCAAAGCAGTCTATAGAGATATCAGGATTTGGAGGACAGTGCCAGAACACTGTTGGCTATGCTACTATAATCTTCAGTAGGGCAATAAATTCAGCAGTCAGAGTCCATGTTATTGAAGCAAATGTAAGCTATCATATTCTTCTCGGCCGCCCTTGGATCCACAAGTTTCAGCTAATACCATCAACATTTCATCAATGTGTTTAAGGGGATATACAAAGGAAAAGTTATCAGAATACTAGCAACTGCTGCGCCATTTGATAAAGCTGAAGCTCATATCCTAGAAGCATTGTTTTATGATGAGTTGGCTGAAGAAGGTGAAACCGCTTTTGAAATTACCAAAGGAGTTATGCAACCATCATCCACTGTTTTAACGCCATTAGAAAATTCAAAGGCCTCAAAAAGACCCGAGACGAAAGCGTTGAAAACAGAAATTCTAAAGGGGAATTCTATCAAAGAATCAAGAACTGGAGGCTGTAAGAGGGTGATACAACCAGATGGAAAGGTTGTATATATCTTATGACAATCAAAGGAAACTGATTCATCAAAAGAAAATCAGATTCCCATGATGGATCAAATATTTCAAGCAGAAGAAACAAGTGAAATTGGGGAAGCACCAGAGCAGATGCAGGATGGTGTAAAAGCGGTACAAGAAAGTCTTGAGGAAGTAAACATTGCAGAAAATTTATCAGAAAACGGCCGGTACTTATCAGTTCCAAGTTGGTCCCAAAGAAAAAGAAGAATTGGTAAATTTGCTCAAAGAATACCGAGATATTTTTGCGTGGAATTATGAAGAAATGCCAGGATTAGATCCTACATTGGTCACACATAAATTGAATATTGAGCCAGGATATGTACAATAAAGCAAATGCTAAGAAAATTCAGACCAGATATTGAAGATCAAATCAAAATAGAAGTTGAAAAGCTTCTGAAAGCAGGTTTTATCAAGCCAATCCAACATCCAACCTGGTTAGCCAATATTGTACCAGTCAAAAAGAAGAATGGGCAAATCCGTTGCTGCGTTGATTTCAGAGATTTAAATAAGGCATGCCCAAAAGATGAATTTCCTCTACCCAATATGGACCTATTAGTTGATGCGACAGCAGGTCATGATGCTTTTTCATTCATGGACGGTTACAGTGGTTACAATCAGATCAAGATGGCAGCAGAAGATGCAGAAAAAACCGCTTTTCGGACACCAATTGGAAACTTTTATTATACAGTGATGCCATTTGGGTTGAGAAATGCCGGGGCTACTTATCAAAGAGCTATGACAGCCATTTTTCATGATATGTTCCATAATACAGTGGAAGATTATGTGGATGATATTGTTATCAAGTCTCGAAAGCGTTGCAGTCATGTTGAGGATCTAAGAAGAGTTTTTCAACGGTGCCGCTATTATCAGTTAAAAATGAATCCGTTAAAATGCGCTTTCAAAGTTTCTGCAGGCAAATTCTTGGGGTTCATTGTAAATAGACAGGGTATAGATGTTGATCCTACAAAGGCTCAAGCAATTGCATCCATGACAGCCCCAAGCACAGTCAAAGAGTTGAAAAGTTTTTTGGGAAAAGTATCCTATATAAGGAGATTCATCCCAGGACTGGCAGCTGTCACAGTACCTCTTATGCCACTCCTACGGAAGAACTGTGTATTCAAATGGGAAACAGTGCATGAAAAAGCTTTCAAACACCTTCAACAAATGATGAGTTCAACAGCAACTATGATGTCACCAATCCCCAAAAAGCCTTTGGTCCTGTATCTGGCTTCAACAGAAACCGCTATTGGAGCTCTTCTAGCCCAAGAAGATTTGTCTGGTTATGAACGGCCAATATACTATCTCAGCAGAATTCTCAGAGATGCAGAATTAAGATACCCTCGGATTGAAATGAGTTGTTTATCTCTGATCTATGCCTTACAAAAATTCCGTCATTATTTACTATCTCATAAGATTTTTCTGATGACAAAATCTGATCCAATCAAATATCTCATGTCAAAACCAGTTCTTTCAGGACGAGCAGCTAAATGGCTCCTTTCGTTATCAGAGTTTGATATTACATGTCTTTGCCCTCGTGCCATTAAAGGACAAGCAGTAGCAGATTTATTGGCAAATTTTTCAGGAAATGATGATTTGATATTAAAAGAAGAATTACCAGGAGAATTCCCTGAAGCAATGACTATTGAAGCAAAAGAGGAATGGTTCATGTATTTTGACGGATCTAAAACCACAGATTCAGCTGGGGCAAGTATTGTATTAAAAGCTCCTGGGGGTGAGGTAATGTCTTTTTCTTTCAAATTAGATTTTCCTTGCTCTAACAATATAGCAGAATATGAAGCTCTTCTCATAGGTTTGTTAATTGCTAAAGAGTTAAAGGCCAAAAGAATAAATGTAATAGGAGATTCCAATTTGGTAATTAGTCAAATGGAAGGGTCATTCAATGTAAAAGATGTTGGTTTGGCTCCCTACAGAACAGCGGTTCAAAGAATAATGACTAATTTTGATAAGATAGAATTCAAATATCAAGAGCGTACAGGGAACCGCCATGCTGATGCACTTGCTACTTTGGCATCAAAGTTAATATTTGAAGGAAAATCTTCTCAGGTGGTAATTGAAAGGCGTATAATAGCTACACCGCTGATGGAAGAATTATACGACACAGAATCAGAAGAAACAGATTGGAGAGAACCAATTTTGAAAGATGTTTTCTGCCTTCATGATTCTACAATGGTCCCTACCACAACACTGAAAGTCTTAAAAAATTTCTTGCAGATATATGGGGATCTGTATTTCAAAGGGCCCGAATGAGTTTTGATGAGATGTGTTGGAGCAAAAGAAGCTAAGAAACAAATGATGCAAATACACACAAAAATATGTGGGTATAATCCTTCTGTTAGTCTGTATAGGAGGTTACAGCGTTTTGGAATATACTGGCCAACAATGGAGAAAGATGCTACTATGTTACAGAAAGAATGTTCTGATTGTCAAATATTGCCAGACAAAGAAGAATCTCACTTTACAAACTCTTGGGAAGATTGGAAGAAACCATACAATGACTACTTCACAGATGGAATAATACCTACTGACCAAAAGGAATCTTTCAAATTTAAGAAGAAAGTTGCTAAATTCTACTTTGACAAAGGAGAATTATTCAGGAAAGGATACAACGGTATTGCTCTCAAGTGCTTGTCTGAAAAGGAGATCGAAATAGCATTACATGAAGCTCACAATGGAGATTGTGGTGTTCATCAAGGAAAAAGAAAGTTGTTTCAACACATTTTGGGATTAAGATATTATTGGCCTACCATAGAGGCAGATTCACACCTACATGTTCAAAGCTGTCATCAGTTTCAGATAAGAGGAAATGTCATTCATGCACCTGCACAATCTCTACGGTATGTCTCTACGCCCTGGCCCTTTCATACTTGGGGGCTAGATTTAATCGGACCTGTTAATCCTCCTGCTGAAGGATATGTTTGGATACTTGTGGCTACTGAATATTTCACCAAGTGGGTAGAAGCTATACCATTAAGAAAGGCTACAGGTATCATGGTGGCTAAATTTATTAAAGAGAACATCATCTGCCGCTTTGGGATACCAAAGGAGGTCATCACTGATAATGGAACGCCTTTCATAAATTCTAATGTAAGAGAGTTACTGGAGAGATATGATATCAAACACAAGAAGTCAACCCCCTATTATCCTAAAGGGAATGGGCAAGTAGAGGCTACTAACAAGACTATTCTGAGGATAATTGGAAAAATGATAGAAGGAGCTCATAAAAAATGGTGTGAAAGACTTCCAACAGCGCTCTGGGCTTACAGAACTTCAGCAAGAACTGCAACAGGTGTTACCCCTTTCTCTTTAGTACATGGGACAGAAGCTGTTGTGCCTCTGGAAATCAAGATACCATCTACAAGAATTGAAGTATTTGATGGAGAAGAGGCATGTCTCCAAGCTGCTAGATTGGCTCATTTAAAAGTTATGGATGAAAAACGTGAAGCTGTAGCTATAAAGACAAAAGCGTATCAAAAGAGAGTTGCTAAAGCGTATGACAAGGCAGTACGACATAGAATTCTGAAAAAAGGTGACTTGGTCCTTCGAACAGCTATTCATATCAGGAATGGTACAAAAGTAGCGAAGTTTACTCCTAATTGGGAAGGGCCATTTTTAATAAGGCAGAGTTTTGACAGCGGTTATTGTCTTTTGTCTACACCATCTGGTGAAATATTACATGATCCTATCAATGTAAAATGGTTAAAAAAGTACTATGCTTAATAAGAAAAGTAACAAAATTTTTTCTTTGTATTCATATAAAATTTGACAAAAGTTACAAAAGAGTAAAGAAAAAGCTTTTACAAAATATCAGAAGTAAAGCCTTTCTCATTTAGATACACAAGTCTTTCAGCAGAAGCCTTTAGACGAATATATTCTTTATGATCTGCTTTGATTTCTTCTTGTAAAACCGTCAGACTATCTTGAGCAGCTTTTATCTTCTTTTCTTTCTCCTCCAACATGGCTTGATGGCGGGCAATTTCTTGATGAATAATATGAATACTATCTCGTTCATTTGATATTGTTTTCTTCAATTCTTCCGCTTTGATCACTTTATTTTTGTAGGAGCTATTCAACCTGGCAAAGCTCTTGGCTTGGAAAAATGTAACAGATAAACTACTCAGAAAATCTGTTAACCATTTCACATTAACATTGATATCCTCTAACTCCTTCAGCTCTTGCCCCCAATCTTCAAGAGTCTTTATCCTCAGAAATGCAAGATGAGGCTTGATATCTCTGATCCTTCTGATAACAGAGCATACTGTCTCTATGCATCCCGCCCTGATGATAGGATTCTTCAAAGAGCAGGTAGCAGTGATGTCCTGATAGCGCTTAATTATCTCTGTCCATAAGGGGACTGAGCTTTCAGGAACAGGGTATCGCTTCAGAATATCATCAAGAGAATTGACTGATAGCGGCTCTATTGAAGTAGAAGGTGTAGCAGGGTCTTCACTCATAAAATTGCCAACAAAAGCGGATAATTCTGATGTAGTAACTGGCGAAAAAGCTGTCGCATGAAGATCAGAATCAGTGATTGCCATTTCCTCGTTTGAAGCAACATTGATTTCCATGGCAGAACTGGCAGCTTGAATATCTTCATGGACGCCTTCCGGAGCAGCTTCTGTTTCAATAACTTCTGAAGAGCCAATAATAACGCTTTCAGTAGAAGCAATCATTTGAGCGCTGACACTCTCAGTTGAAGGCATTGGCGTCTGAGTGCTTCCGCCAATAGAAGGAGTGTTATCAAGAGAAGAAGAAACCTCTGCAATAATTTCAGGAAGAGGCTGTTGCACAGAACTCTGCACCACTGAAGAGAAAAACGCTATTTCACTGGCTGAAGGAGGCTCCACCTCCATAAGTTGTTCTGAGGCTTCAACTCCAGTAGTCCTTTCATCAAAAACATTATGTACTTCAGCCTCAACAGCGTTTTTGTCCCTAGGAAGAGCATCAGAAAGAATCTCAACTGGTGCAGAAGCAGAAGCAATATTTTCTGATGATTCAACCTGAGCGCTTTCAGAAGGACCTTCAAAATGATACATATTGTTAGAACACTTTATTAATGCATCACGAATATAAAGATAAGCATTTAAATACAGATACTGGTAAAACGTTTTTTTTTTTTTTTTTTTTTTTTTAAAAAAAAAGACTAACATGTGTTTCCAGAACCAGTAGTAATAGCGTCAATCATAAGAGGTGATGAAGATTGCGCTATCCTTTGAAGAAGAAGTGATTTCGCCTTGATAGCTTGCGATCTCATTCTCTTCAGAGATGTTAACGCTTTGGCTATGTCAATGGTTCTGGCAGGGTTTGCAGTTCTCCGAACACCGGAAGCTTTAGCAGATTGATCTTTCTTTTTGGAAAGCGGGGAGGAACTGGGTTCACTCTCAGGCCAAACATTTGCCAAATTTTCAACTTGTACCCTTGCTTCCGTTGATGGAGGGAAAGGAATATCAGCAACATCATCTTCAGGGATGCTGAATCCCACTGGAGTAGATGGAGTTCCAGAGCTTCCTGCACCAATATCCGAAAGCGGTGCTGTATTCTTCTCTTGAGTAAAAGAAGTTTCAGTCCTTCCTAACTCATGCTGAGTTTGTAGATTCTGCTTGCGCACAATCAATGGCTCATTATCTTCACTATCAGAAGAAGGATCCTGTGACAAATTTAAGAAAAAGATAAGAAAAAAAAATAAGTGATGAAAAGTTGAAAAAGTATACAAATAAGAAATTATTTTTAAATTGTAAAAGCTTTGCTTACTGATTGGTTCTTTCGCTTCTTAGAGGGAGGAGCTTTCTTCTTTATTGCAATCTTTTTTATTCTAGGCGCTCTTGGAGTAGCCGCCTTTGGAGCAGTAATGGTTGAAGGCTGAGGAGGAGTAATGTTTTCCTCTCGGATCTCTGAGGGACCTCCATCAGCGGATTTTGATTTTGACTTCTTGCGTGGAGAAGCTACAGCTGTCCTTTTCTTGCCTGCACCAGGTGCCTCTTTCAAACACTTTTCCTTGTCCAAAGACAAATTAATCGTTTGACTGAGCATCGGCGGACCTTGAACAAAGGCTTTGAAAGTACCAATGCAAGCTTTCCAGAAAAGCTGGTAGTTCTTCGTACATCTGCCCATCCTGTGCTCCCCAGCCAGGTAGAAACCGGCAACAAATGGTCTTAAGTTTGAAGACCAACTCTCCAGAATGAAAGCTTTCATGGTTCTCTTTAAAGAGAAAGATTCAGCTACACCATCAGGAACGCCTTGATCAAGCCCAAACTGCCTCAGACACCGATCAGGGTTGTAAGACTCAAGACAAAAACTGTTTGTCTTGCCGCCATCCACACTGAAGAGACCTATTAAGTGGCACTTGGACAAGATAGCAAAACAATGAAGGGTGTTCAATGAAATTTCCACCCGCTCTTCAGAATTTGTACCCAGAAAAGCCAAAGGAGTTTCGGAATGATAACAAAATTTTTCAATTCCCTTCAAAGGCTCAATATAAGGCCTGAAGCAAAAACACCTTTCCTTGTCAATGAAATCAAAGATCAACGCATCCTTCTTCCTGGAAATGCTACTCCACCGCCATGCCCTTGGACTTGGGAGATCTTCAACAGCGGTATCATCAGCTTGTAAAGGAGAAAATTGCCTAGCTGAAGGCGCATAACCGGGAAAGCGTTCCCATAACCACATCTGAAGGAAAGCAGTATGAACGAATGATTCTATGTGAAAAGAACCTGCTGACCAGGCCTGGCACTTGTGAATTTGATCTAAATTCTTGTATAAAGTTCCCAAAAAATATATTCCTAAGGGAAAGTTCTGACCATCGGCAAGGCGGAAAGCCAGGGGGAATAATCTGTCCAAAACTTTATCTGTTGGAGCGCCTTCAAAAATATATCTTGACAGCTATATGCAGATAAACGCTGTCAGCTCCAAAGGAGACTTGTACTCTTTTCCATATTTATATTCTCTAACTCCTGTCTCTTTGTTCACAGGGCCTTTCTCTCTGAAGAAATAGCGTACCCAGCCGTAAAAATTTGGCCGCCTTGCATGGGATTCCTTTGAAGCTCCCCAAACGGGATTTACTCTTGACTCCCAAACAAGAGCATGCAAAAGTCTTGACGCTTTTATCTCTTCTTTGCTCAAAACAATGTCTTGTATATCACTGTTCCCAAAGATCGGCAATCTCCATAACGCCATTACATCTTCCAAAGTAGGGGTAATTTCTCCCCATGAAGTAATAAAAGAATGAGTCTGACTATTCCATCTGGTAACCAGCTATGATAAGCTATCTGTGTCTTTTCTAACTTCATAATCCTTTGAAAGCTCTATTGCTCTAAAAATTTCAGCTGCATGTAATTTAGGACCATACTCCGGATGAGTGAGTATGTAATCACACCACGCTATCCATTCCTTGGTGCAACCGCTATGAGAACTAAAATTAACTTGTGAAAGCGGAAAATCTTTCCTCTCTACCCTAAACATGGTAGTAGCAAAAGGTGAAGGACAAAATCCTTTAGATCCGTCAATATCTTCATAAGGCAAAACCCACCCATCAGAAGGAACAGTGGTATCCCAGGAGTGATGCATAGCTGAATTCCAAAATTCATTACTTAAAATATTTTTTTGAGAAGAAGATGTCATAGCTGAAAGCGTAAAAGTTGCAGAAATAAAAAAAAAATGATAAATTACAGTGTGTTCTTCTAAAAAAAAATGAAATAAATAACAATAACATACATATAAAAAAAAAATATACATGTAATAACAACGATAAAAGAACAAGAGTAAATAAAATGACATAGTATACAGATAATCAAAAACCTCTACAATGATGAAACAAATAAAAAAAAAGAGAGAGAGTAAAACAGCAAGCATAAGCATAAACAGTCAAATAGAAATAGTAAGCAAAGAAATGAGAGAGCAGAAACTCACCAGAATTCTAAAAGATGTTCTGGAATTCCAAATAAGAGATCGAAATCCTTGATTCTTTTGAAGGAAAACCACAATGAGATCAATAAAAAAGCCCAATCACAGAAGAAAGATAAAACTCAGGGTATACTTGCACGAAGAAGAAGATGAACAGTAAAGCAATAAGGAACTGATTATCTGATTTTTATAATGATTAAACATTTATGGTGTGCGGTTTTCAAGAAGCACGTTTTGATTTGAAATTCAAAAAAAGGGTACGATCATAATGACTTTGACAGGCTGGCTGCATGATCTTATTGGCTATAAATGTGGCAAGTTGTTTTAAGCGGGATTCGAAAAGACATTTTTTTTTAGACGCCAAATTTCTGATAGCATATTATTTAATGAACTCCTTTTATCATGATGATTTGTCTGCTCAGACGCTTTTAGAGTATGGTTAAGTCTAAAAGCGCCCTCACAGACAGGGGGCTAAAATGTTGATAATGGTTATTGAAAAGCTTGATTTGTGAAATTTTGAATTTAAGGACGTTGTTCATAATTCAATAAAATAATGACACGTGGCTCAAAGGACGTTCTAACATATTACATATATTAAAATCCTTTTTGAGAATTGGTTAACAGAATTCCATGTTTATCTGATAATGATGATTCTGGTCATTAATGATCAATGATTTTAAGCTCTTATGCTTTTAGTTCATAAAAAGGATTTTTTGCTCATTAATGACAATTTTACCCTTATGTCACTGATGAAAGTAGAAACTATTGCGCTTTTAACGCTATTGACACAGATTCAGGCTCTAACGCCTTTGGATATTGTTTCAGGCTCTAACGCCTTCGGATATCATTTCGGGTTCTAACGCCTTTGGATACTATTTCGAGCTCTAACGCCTTTGGATGCTGTTTCAGGCTTTAATGCCTTTGATGTTGATTCAGGCTTCAACGTCTTCAGATATTCTATATGGCTTCAGTGCCTCGTTCTGGCTTTCAACGCCTTTCTCATGATGATGGGCGTGGTATGGATCAGTACCCTCCTTGTATACCTTTCTGATGACTTCTGCCAGAAAGAAGATTTGTTTTGTCAGGGGTGAACGGTATGGATTGGTACCTCCCTGTGGGAATGAGTGTGGCTGTTTCCCCTCATTACCTATTCCAGTGAAGCATGGATTACTTCCTGGGCTGACAGTTAGGGAGAAAGCATTGAGGATGGATTTTTCCTCAGTTTCTCTTAAGGCCTGACGGGAAAGGTGTCTTCGTCCAACACCTACGATTTCCCTATTGGACTTGAGATATGGGAAGGGTGTCTTCGTCCAACACCTATGATTTCCCTATTGGACTTGAGATACGGGAAGGGTGTCTTCGTCCAACACCTACGATTTCCCTATTGGACTTAAGATGATTATTAGATGATTATTATCATCGCTATTATTATTATTGCTATCATGATTATTACTTTAGAGGAGTGTTGCTGTCTGAACACTAATATATTACCTCAGTAGGACAGTACACCATGAAAGCGTATGACCCGCTTTCACGATGTAGTTACCAATTGCTATTGGGGGAGGATGATGAGTTGTGATTTGGAGGGCTTAGATAGAATTTGTTAAAAGATGGATATTGTGAATACCGCTTTTAACCTTTGAAGAATATATCTGAAAGCTTTGGTCATAAAAGCTTAAAGGAGGTATGGTGACAAAACGCCTTTATCTTGATGGAATCCAATATTTTCTCTCTAAAAGTCAGTTACAAAAAAACGGTTATGACAGCTGTACAAGTTAGTTACGATTTTGTTAATCACCTATAAATAGAGGTGACCCCTCCTTGTTGAAGGAGAGAGATTTTTTCTAATTCTCAGAAGATTTCCAACCAGAATTTACAGAGAGAGAAAGTAAAGGATTCATCAAGAAAAAACATTCTGTCACTATTTTTCTTCATTGTTCTTTCTTCTCTCCCTTTGAATCATTTCCTTCTTTTTCCCCTTTTCTTTCTCGTGATCTCTGAATCATTTCTCCCAAAAAATAACTCAATTTGGAACGGTCTGGATATCGGATTTAGGCTAGATTGAGGTTGTAGTAAACCCCATTTCTTCAAGAATCAAAACACCCCTCTACAATAGATCTGCTTGGTAGGATAATGGAAGTGGAAAATAGGATTAGGGTTAGTTAGAGTATCTCAAGACATGGGGAATTCTCATGTCTATCTAAATTCTTTTACTTTGAAGAAAATTTATGAAGGAAGCATGGATGCTTAGTGGGTTTTCATCACCAGCAAATTTTCTGAGTTTCAAAAAAATGATTAAAGTACTTATCTGATGAAGAGTTTGCTGTCTCAAATTATCAGCCTGCAATGTAAAAAAACTAAAATAAATGAGAGAATAAACAAATCAATAGAGTTTGTTTTTGGTTCAATGAATTAAAAAGTGTTTTTTTTTTCTTCGAAAATCACCATAGGTATTCACATGATGAGATATGGCGAACTGATATTTGATCTAATATTTTATTTATTTATTAATCTAATTTTTTTTTACTTAAGAGGTAGGATCTTAATGCAATAATCTCCCATCCAATGTGCTGCTCCCACTTGGTCTCTCTCAATTAAAAATAATTACAAAAATATCTCAAGAACCGATGTCTTTCCATCTCCCCAACTTTCCGTTAACCACTCTATCTCACTTGATTTCCTCAAATGCCACTAATTTTTTTCCTTCCACATGCAGTTGGGGGGTGTCATCACATTGAGGATTGACCAGTCTCAAATCTCCATCATCGGTAAGTTTATTATTTGCAAGTAATTCTCTATTTTTCTTTTTTTCTATTTTAGGACTTTTTTTAGTATCCATTCTGTCAGTCGTTATAAATGTCTATAGAGACCGTTTGGGGTGTGCAACATGGCACACAGATCTTGTGTGCCCCTTACAAAGTGATGTCATGTGTCCCTAAAATCATAATACCCATCTAAATGTGATTTGACGCCGGTATCTTCCATCCAAATGGTTTCTTAAAACCAAAAAGGAAACCCGATATTAGCTAGAAAGAAAGAAAGTTGATGCCGGACCTTTCTCTTCTCTCTCTTCTCCTCTTTCTTATCTTCCACTCTTTTTACTTTTTCCTTAAAAAGAAAGTTGCTGAGTATTCTTACAATCTTCTACTTTTTACTTTCACAAAAGCGAAAAAAAAAAAGTTGCAGAGCAATAAGGGTCCAAGAGACTACCAGTGACTCGCTAGATTTTCCGCATTTTTTAACCAGTCGGGTGAAAAAAATAGACATTACGGTGAGTTTTTTTTCCTACCCTTCAATAGCCTATGCTTTAAGACAGTTATAGGTTGATGACAGTGAATTTTTGAAGGCTTAAACATAGAAACTTCATTTTTTTTCAATTGGGAGAATGATTAATAATATTTTTAGTTCAAGTGAAGTCATTTTACAAAACATTTGGAGTAATTAAAGATTCTTTTTTTGATTGGTAATTGCACCCACGATTTATATATTTTTGAATGATAATCAAGAATGAATCATATATTAAGGTGGAAGCTCTGAAGCACAGATGTAACATCTCTATTAAGTTTGCTAATAGAGATGTTAATATGTGAGATGTAGCAATTCCCAGCCTCTTCAGGCATGGCTAGAGCCCCAGACCCGTATGGGCAGCCCCCCACTCCAACTCAGCATCAAGCCTATTTGGGCCCTCACCTTGTAACACAAAATCATCTCCCATGCACATAGCATTCCCTTCACCAAGCAATCCAACACATGGACATTTTTTCAAATAGGTGGAGAGCAAAACTCCGAAACAGAGCAAAGTATCCCACTACCTGAGCCAGATGAAACTGAGCACCCATCCTCAGGGACTGTAACATCCACAACCTCCACAACCGGTGCCTTGTGACCGTTGCCTTGTGGCCATTTAAAAAATAAAAAACAAAAATTCTGGAGAGCTGAAACGTCAAGAAGAACAAGCTATGGTATTGGTATATCTTAAAATTCTAGAGAGCTGAAACGTCAAGTAGAACAAGCTATGGTATTGGAAATGATGCTACTCGATGCTTGCTTCCTCATCAAGCTATTTCGTAAGCACTCACAAGAATATCTTAACATTCAAAATGACCCCATTTTTAATTCAGCCCAGATTCTTTATAGCATCCAAACCAGTTTCTCTTCTTTGTTTTGGAGTGTTGTTTCAATCTAACATGGTAGTCTTATGGAACACAGTAACTTTTTTTTTTTTGCTTTTGTGAAAGAAAAAAAGTAGAAGATGGTGGGAGTAGTCTGCAACTTTCTTTTAAAGTAAAAAGTAAGGAAGAGAAGAAAGAGGGGAAGAGAGTGAAGAGGAAGGTACGGCATCAACTTTCTTTCTTTTTGGCTAACTAATATCAAGTTTCTTTTCTGGTTTTAAGAAAGTATGTAAACTTGTTCAATCCCTCTATAGATTAAAACAAGCTCCTAAACAATAGTATAAGAAATTTGACAATGCTATGATGTCAAATGGTTTCAGGATTAATGAGTGCAATAAATGTGTTTATGTGAAAAACACTAAAACAACATTTGTCATTGTGTGTCTCTATGTGGATGATATGTTAATCATGGATAGTAGTAATGAAATCATTTAATCTACCAAAAAGATGTTAAATAAAAGATTTGACATGAAAGATCTAGGTGCTGCAGATATAATTGTAGGAATTAAAATTACTAAAACATCTGAATGAATCATATTATCTCAATCTCATTACATTGAGAAGATCCTTAAAAAATTTATCAAGAATGATAAAAGTCTTACAAAAAATTCTGTAGATGTAAATTTACATTTAAGTAAGAATATTGGACAAGGAATATCCCAGTTAGAGTATCCTCAGATCATTGGTAGTTTAATGTATCTCATGAACTGCACAAGACCTGATATAGCATACTCAGTCAACAAATTGAGTAGATATACAAGCAATCTAGGGGAAGACCATTGGAAGGCGATAGTTAGGGTTCTCAAATATTTGAGATATCCCCAAAACTATGGATTGCATTATACAAGATATCTAGCTGTACTTAAAAGGTATAGTGATGCAAATTGGATATCTGATACTAAAGACTCAAAATCCACTAGTGGATTTGTCTTTAAACTTGGAGGTGCATTGATATCTTGGAAATCTTCTAAACATACATGTATAGCTAGATCCACTATGGAATCTGAGTTTATAGCTTTAGATAAAGCTGGTGAAGAAACATAATGGTTTCGTTATTTCTTAAAAGATATTCCAAGTTGGCCAAAACCTGTGCCAACTATTTGCATACATTGCAATAGTCAATCTGCAATTAGAATGTCACAAAATAGTATATATAACGGTAAATCTCGACATATTCATCGAAGACACAATACCGTGAAACAGTTGCTCTCAAATGGAATCATTTCCATTGATTATGTAAAGTCAAAGAATAACATAACGGATCCGTTAACCAAAGGTTTAACTTTAGAGCAAGTGTATAAATCATCGAGGGGAATGAGACTAAAGCCTATATCTAAAGATACGACATAATGGAAACCCAACCTAGCTGACTAGAGATCCAAAGATCTAGGTTCAAAGGGACAACCTAATTGTGTGTAACTCAATAATGTCATTGTGAAGAATAAATTTCTTCATCTCATTTCTATGATGAAACAGTGAAAGAATTTAGGGTAAGCAAAGCTTTTAATGATTCTTATATCTTGAAAATCCAAGTGGGATATGATGAGACACTCTTGATAAGAGATCACCTATATATGTGTGAAGAGGGGCCGCTTCAATAAGAATTTTAAAAGGCTAAATTCTTTAGAGCTTTTATAAAAAACCAGGAGTTGTTGAAGGCTAAAATGAACACAACCATAAGAACCAAAGGTGTTCGAAAAGGAACTGTGTAAGTTCTATTGTCTTGGTTTACACTACGGCTGAACAGTTCAAGATATCATGTTCACTGGAGAGCCAATAAATATGATAGAACTTCACTAAGAAAGGTTCAAGGCCAAAAGCTACATTTCCCAATGCTGTAACTTTTCACTTGTACTCTCTTTTAATATCTACATGTATTTAATATTCTATCCAGGAATTTTCATTCATGTGGGAGATTGTTGGGAAAAATCTGTTTTGGAAAAAATCTGGGTGTTTTGGAAAACCAGTTTTTATAAATTTTGACCCAAAATATAAGTGCAATCCACAAGGGTTTTGAGGCGGGTCTAAGTGGATCCGTGTTTTTCTTCATGAGGAGATTAACGTGGTATATTTACTTGTCCAAAACAGTGAAGTGGTAAATGAGAAATTAATCTCAAAGTAGGTCACTTGAACATGTGTTGTAAGTTGAAGAATGGTATAGAATAATAGTCGCACATCGGAAAACTATTGAAACCATAGTATGATTTATATACCATTACCTTGAAGTAAAGGGTGGCCCCTTGGGGCACCCAAATTTTGTAAAGGAGTGAGCCCATGCTCCATGGTGGAACCAACCACACACGCGTGCGCCAACACCGACGCCCCGGACCATGCCCGTTTCCGAGTCCGATCCGGGTCGGCCGACCGGCTGGCTAGCTGGCTTGACTTGGTTAATTGTGGGCCTTAAGCCTGGCCCCTATATTTTATTTTTGTTTGGGCCAAAACCCATTCAACTTATACAATTATACCCAACAGTTTATTATCCAACAGTCATGTCTGTTGGATTTAAACTGAAACCCAAACAGACATGACCTTTCTGGACAGTCTCCTTAGCTTAATATTTAAGGCTTTTTCTGTTGCATTTTCTGGAGTACGAAAATCAGATCTTCTGTTTCCTAGTTTTCCAACTTCTTCTGCATTCTAGTCTGCATATTATATTGAGAGTACAAAGCATCACTGGTTCACTGTGTCTTCGGGTTTCTAGTGTTAGTACCCAGTACGAGATTGTTGTAACTTGGGAGACAAGTTGCTCTATGCCGTGACCACTTGTGTGGGACAATATTGTCTTAAGGACATTGAATCTAATTCAAGCCTCAGTTAGTAAAGTGCACTATCTTTTAATTTTCTGTTATGTTATTATTGATTGTGTGTTCTGTAATTTTTTAGTATTCTGTAATTTGCATCTATTCATTATAACATACAGTAATTTTTGGCAATATCTCGAATACTAACAATCTTAAGATTTGCTTAGGCCATAAGGTTCAATAATCTAATCTTTGGTCTTTAGAAGAAAAAAAAAAAACATTAACCCTAATGGCTCTTGTAGCTGCTAATTATTGTTCGGGGATCGTTAATACCCCACCTATAACAAAAGCACGTGATATATGTTGCTGGTCCACTATCACGACTTGAAAAATGACTACACGTATTCAACTTTCATTAATTGAAATCCAAAAATTGATCGCTAGCTAGCATCTGTGTATTCAATAATTGAACCTCAAAAGTTTGGAGAATCTGATTCCCTTCTTTAGCTAAACACTAGCAAGGAAAGGCAATGGGATCTGAATCAGATTGTGGTCCCGAATTTTTGTTTGGTTGTGGCAAACTATTGCCATTTATAAATATTGCTCATGAAATGTAACTCGACTCACAAGCAGCAGGAGGAAATTAAAAAAAAAACCATCAGTTGTTCGGTAGAGAGTGAACACCATGGACCCTAGATTGTATAAAGCTGCAGCAACATTGGGAAGAGTCGAGGAACACGCTCATCTCATCAAGGAAATCAAAAAAGAAAATCACAACCTTCTACTAGGAGTGACTCCAACCCTGGAGAACACTGTCTTTCACCTCGCAGCAAGATTCGGACACATGGATTTTATTAAGGAAGTATATGATGAGCAATGTGAATCACTTCTGGCCATGACAAACTCCAAGGGAGACACTGCGTTGCACATTGCTGCAAGGGCTGGCCACCACTCTATAATCAAATTCCTGGTGGAGAAATCCCTTTCTGTATCAACATCCTTAGATGCCGAACAAGGAGGAAACCAGACAATTAATATACTGAGAATTCAAAATGAAGGGAATAACACAGTCTTGCATGAAGCTCTACGATACCGCCATGAGGAGGTGGTGGTGGAGTTGACGGAATGGGATGATGAATTATGGAGTATTGTTAATGAGGTTGGTGAGTCCCCACTTTATCTTGCTGCTAAAGGAGGACTTACAGAAATTGTCCGTAAAGTCTTACAATTTTATCACTCATATCCTCACGGCGGGCCAGAAGACTTGACCGCATTACACGCTGCAGCCATTTGGAACAAGCACGGTAATTGCACACATTCTTATCACCCTTAATTTAGGTTACCTATTTCCTCTTCATATATGAGAAGTCTCTTCCCATCCATCTAGTAGGGATGGCAATCGGGCCAAGTCTGACTTCAAAGCCTTTGTAAATGTGTCGGGCTGGGCCTTTTCAAAATTCACCGAAATGCATGCCTAAACCCGGCCCATTGCCACCCCTATTCCCATCAGTCATGGAAGGAAGGAAGGATTCAGTTTCTGCTCCACTCATATTGGAAATAAGATAATGAAATAGCAAAGGTAGACTAGTAAATAATGAAATAGCAAAGGTGGACTAGTAAATAAATCTTTCTAAAATTCTCTCAATTTAACCAAAAAAATATACAAATTAAGTAGCAAGGGTAGACTAGTAAATAAATCTTTCTAAAATTCTCAGAATTTAGCAAAAAAAGGGTTTAAATACAATGCAGAGCTCTACTTGGGCAGAAAAGCAATTCTCTTTTTTTGACCTTTTGGCAGTGACAATCTTGTAATTATAGAGAGAGTGTTTTATAAAACTACCACAGGCTCTTTCCATAATTACAAAAGTGTCGCAGCCTTTATACTAAAAAGGGAGTTACGCTCTTCCGCGGTGAAGAACGGCTTCCCTTTCTAGTAAGAGTAGTGCTAGCCCTACTCTCGGATATGTTTTATTCCCAGCCTCAGCCAATCAAGTGTCGCAAAAGTAACTAGTTAAGACACTTTTCAACATTAAAGCACACACTTGTTAAAAAGTTGAGACATTTGATTGGCTGAGGCCCATGAGAGTAGAAAAGCCTTGATGGTATGGCTAGAACTCCTCAGATAATTAAACTCTGGACAATCTCTCTTAACATTTCATTCTCGGGAAATGATTTTGAGACCGCATAAGGGCCGAGACCTCCGAGACCTCGCGCCTGTGTGCGGGGTTTCAGGTGGAGCCCACCATGTGATGATGGACCCCACCTAAAATCCCGCACACAGGCGCGAGGTCTCGGAGGTCTTGGCCCTAATGCGGTCTCAGTAGCAAAGTCCTTCATTCTCTTTTTTATGTAAGATATTGTGAAATTACAGGTGGAAAAAAAGCCAGAACTCATCAAAGAAAAGGATCTCTATGGGAGGACCGCTCTTCACTATGTTGCATCCTATCATAAGTATGGCCAAGAGTGTGACGTGGTTAAACTTTTATTAGAGAAAGATAGCTCAGTAGCCTACATCCAGGACAAAGATGGCAGATCACCTCTTCACTTTGCAGCCGGTAACGGCGATAACGGCGTAACTGAAGAGATCATTCGACGCTACCCAGATGCTGTTGACCTGGTTGACAAGGGATGTCAGAATGCAATTCATTATTGCATGAGCGAGGGCCATCTGAAAGTGCGACCATATACAGGCAATTATATTAAGGTGCTCCATTGTCTTATGAGTAAGGGTTGGCATGGTGAGCTCTTAAACCAGCAGGACAATGATGGAAACACCCCTCTGCATCTGGCCGTCATCAGCGGCATTCCTGATCCGGTGAAATGTATGTTATCGAACAAAGAAAGACTCGACACTGATACCATGAACAAGTATAACTTGACACCCAGGGACTTGACTATTCCTAGCAAACTTGCATCAAAAGAGGTACTATTTTTCATGCAGCAAGAGATTAGACCCCAGCAAAATATTACTCCAATTTATAATTATGAAAAGAAATCTCTTTATACAAAATTGTACTTCTTTTCTGCCCAAGTAGAGCTCTACTTGGGCAGAAAAGCAGTTCTCTTCCCTATCTGTTTTGCACCAACACACTCTTTCCACTCGTTAAAGAGAGTACATTAAAAGAAAAAAAGAAAAGAAAAAATGTAAGCTAGGGGAGTGCTAGCATCACTCTCTTTCAAATGCCGTTGACACTCCCTCTTTGGGGAAATGAGGATAGTGCTTTGGGAAAAAAAAAATACCCTTCTCTATTTATCCAGTAAGCCTACAATACTTTCACTACATTCATCTATGCAAAGGTAGGTCGGATCAAGGTTTGAAATCCAAAAATTTTAGAAATTGTAATGAAATTTTGAAAATTTCTTCGAAATTTTCTTTTAAAAATATTTTAACCGATCAAAGAGTCTAAATTCCTAATAATTAGGTTTTTAATTTGTAGTTTACATGTATTACTTAAATAGCTTTTCTAGTTTAATTAAGTTACTAGAAGTGTTATTAACAATGTTTTCTAATTTAAATAGGTTAGTAGAAGTGTTTAGGTATTAACTATTCTAACTTATCTTATTTTGTTATATATAGTAATGGATATTTGTGATATTGAATTTGGATGAGGGAATTAAGAACGAAATTTTGTAAAATTTTACTGAAATTAAAAACCATACTCAGGATCACCCAAACCAAAAATTTCGTGTGTGCTAGCCTTATACGTGGAGGCCTTGGACGCTTGCCAAGATGAGGCCCTGCTTTGCCTAAGGTTATCAATCCAACTAAATGCAATACTGTATATTACTTTTGAACTACCCAAAAAACAAGGACATTAGAAGATATTAATTACTGACCGAGCTAGGTGCTAAGTTCGTTCCTCATAAATAATTTCTGTAATCCTAGTTTAAATGTTATGTTATTAGGTAAGGGGAGGGCTAGCAGCCTAGCACCCATTCAGCCCACTGTCCATCACCCTTTTTGGGGAAATGATATTTACTTGGGGATGGAGGCCACACCTAAACTAGTTGTCCTTCTGTCCGAGGGATGGCCTAGGGAGCCATGAGGGCGAGAAAAATCCTATTAATAAATTGAGGGTGTAATGCAAGATTATATTGTTTTATTCATTTGAACTTCTTTCTTACTTGGGTCCTCCCCATTCTTTCTTCATGTTGACTTAAATATGAACAGGAGATTGCGGTCTATTGGGATCTGGATCGTGTTGATGCTAAATTCGGTATGGCAGAACCACTTAATGGAAAAGAATGGGATCTTGTAAATGCTACAAAGGACGGTACGTTCATTAATAGTTTGAAAGAATTAAGAAAGAATCAGATGATAGTGGCAACTCTCATTGCCACTGTCACCTTTGCTGCAGCTTTCCAAGTTCCGGGAGGCTACAAAACTGATAATGGCACATCAGTCCTTGCAGATGATTCAACTTTCAAACAGTTTTTGGATGCGGATGCCAAAGCATTTAAATTATCCATGGCTGCTTTACTCCTCAGTTTCACATTCACCCTTTTGCGTAACATTTTCTCGCTTTCTTTCAAAAAGGCTCCCTCGTTTACAATCTGGTTGGAGTCTCTCTTCGCTAATCTTCCAAAAAAACAAAAATTTGTTGACGTCTTTGAACAACTCTTCACATTATGCCTTTGGATTGGCCCACATTTGACACTCTTAGCCATAACATTTATGTCTTCGGCATTCGAGAAAGGCTTGTCTTTGGGGTTACGGGATGTTGCTCTGAAAAATATGACACCTGTGTTGAAACCCAAGGATTCGAAGCTCTACCGAGTTGGATGACTGGATCGTCATCCGCAAGGTCCTCCTCTACTATTTCTGGGTGATCTGCCACTGTGTTGGCTGTCCTTCCTCAGGATTCCTAAAAGAGCAAGAAAAGAGATAAAGGGAGGAAATATTGAACGTCATCAGAGTGAGAAAAGATGGAACAGTGAAGAACACATGTTGAACGGGCAACTTTCCCTTCAAGAACACTAAAATCTTTACAAGATCTGAGAAAGAAGAAGAAGACTCTTCTTTTAGAAATTTATCTTTCTCTCGAAATTCTAATCTCTAATTTCTGGAACTGTTCTTGTCTCAAATTATCAAATTGTAATCCTCTTTTAATTCGTATAAGTATCCCCTATTTATAGAGAAGGATTTTGCTAGCCCCAGTCGCAAATCTTCCAAAGACGCAACTGGGGCCAAACAAATGTCAAACATTGTCAGAGTTTTGTTTATTTTAATTGTTAAAATATGAAACATGTCCACGTGGTAGCCCCAACTTGCGTCTGTGGAAAAATTTGGAGTAAATGCGATGGGGGCTAGCACTCCTCTTATAGAGAATAATCTCAGTGTAACTAATATCTTGAATCAAAAATATATTTGATGTGACATGTAACAAACTTTGACATATGCCAATTGTATGCTGTTAAGTGGAGCGTATGTATTTTGTTAAAGGAAACATATTCCAGTTTAGAGGGGAGTTGCCAGCTCATCAACTCACCATAACCGACTTATACTTATGACTTAATCCTTTAGGCTGCTTATTACCAAAACAACCCTTTGAATGTGTTCTTCAAAGGTTAAAAGAGTAAACTGCTTCAGAAATGAGTTTTTTCAAGCCCTCCAAACCATATCTCATAATCCTTCCCCAAATGCCTACATATATATATAATCATCGTAACGACAAAGGCAGGTTATATGCCTTTGGGATACCTTGTCCAAGAGAGATCGTACATGCTGGACGAGGGCATCGCTCGCAGGGTGGATACGATATCCACCGTCGAGCATCAATCATCAAGAAGGTGTAGATCTGACGGTAGGTACTTGGGGATTCAAATCATATCCCTTTCATAATTAATGAGAAATTTATTTGCTTAATTTTAGATATATGATGCAATTATGGTCTACTATTTAAGGTTAATTACCCGTTTAGTAAGTGTTTGTTTAGTTTTTATGGTTTCATCACATATTCCATACCCAATATGTGCTCTTAGATGGTCTATTTCATGTAGTTAGGTCCAGATGGTTCTAAGGTCATCATATTTCAAATATATTGTGTTCAAATTGGGAGAATCTGTTAAAAAGATATGCAGTAAATCAAAGAAGTGTTTTTTTGTTAGGCATTTAGAACATGCACTGGTTGGTCTATACAATGAGACAACCTAATATACAAATTGGGATGCTTCTTCATGTTATATGTGTGTGGAAGTATGAGGTGATGCATGGCTTTAGCGGTTGGTGGTGCTATAAGTACATGTGGCTAGTCACTAGTGACTCGGTCCACACTGTTCATGTGGACACCTCCTCAATTACCCATTTTGAAATTTTAGATGTCCAATGTATGTAATAAGATGAAATTGTTGATAATTGGAGAAACCTATATGCTTGTGTCCAATATCTAAGAGCTGAACCCGTTAAACTTCCAATGAAGGCAATAGCTGCTTGACTAAATTTTATTTCTAGCAATTTTATGGTTGGTTTCCTAGATTTTCATTGATTGAAAATTTTATTCTTATGTTGTCTATCATGTTTCGTGTAGTGATTTAATTTGGACACTGACTAAGTTGTTTGCTCTGATTGCTAGTTTATGTTCCGTCTTTTGTTGTATAACACTGACTAGTTTTCTATCTTTAATGAGTTTTGACACATATCTATTTATTTTTCCTTAATTTGAATATTGTTATAATTTTAATTTTTATATTACTTATAGTTGTAGATATGAAATGTATAGATGTGGATGTGGAATGTATAGATGTGGATATGGATATGGATATAGATATGAATGTGGAATGTATAGATGTGGATATGAATCTGCCTATTATGTAAAAAAATGACTTACCAGGTTACAGGTTATGGGATTCAGGATACTGGTTTGGAAAAAAAAAAATTAGTATCAGAGACCGAAATATTTCCATCTCTAATGTTAAAGGTGATATTAGACACAGAAATAGTTCAGTTGCAAAGACGTATTAGATACGGAAATAATTCTGTGTCAAACAAATATTAGACACAGAATTATTTCCGTTGCCAACAGATATTGGGCACGGAAATATTTATGTGTCTAATATTATCATTAGACACAGAACATTGTGACGTCATATATGTTTTTAACATTTACGAATAAAGGTTACACGGAAATAGTTCTGTTTCTAATAATAGTATTAGAAATGGATAATTCTTTTCGTGTCTAATAGCTTCAGTGACGAGAGCAACTGTCACGGTTTAGGCACGGTTTTTATTAGACACGGAAAAATCATATCAGACACGGAAAATTTCCGTTGCTATACGGTGGTTTTGTTGTAGTGTGGGGGTTCTTGCTACTCATCAATATATTTAATTATTATTCAAACTCAAATTCTGTTTTGATTGCTGCTATAACTATAGCACGAGACAAGATCCCAAATTCCTTAGACTTCTCTCGTACAATAGCTTTTTTCCAATTAGGCTACAATATCCAACTTTAGTCCTTAAAACTAAGTTATGAATTGCTCATGATTTTGCTGTTAGTTTTATAGGATCTAGCCAATCAATATTCAAGAATCACATACCTATGTTGGCCATTGAAAGTAGAGAGGAAAACCTTTCATTGTCGATGACGATGAAGCACACGGTCTTCAGATTCCATAACTCCTTAGCTCTCGATGGGGAAGATGCTTTTCTTTCTGCAGGCTTTCTTAGGAGTTGGATCTGGGACTGATAGCCTATAAGTATTATATATACTTATGGTTTAGGTCAATAAAGTCCCTAACCCATCAAGGAGACTATAGACCATCCATATAACCCGATATACTTAATTAATGCATAAACCACCACTGTTTGGCTACAACTGAAACCTTAACTGGAGTAGACTTTATCCGGGTTTGGACTATGAACATTGCCAAGACCATAAATCTTATAGAAAATCTTACATTCTCCCACTTACTCTGCAATGATCATCAAAAGAGAAAACATTTTACTTATGCGGAAAATTCTTTTAAAATGACTCTCCCGGATAAATGACTCAATTTTGAAAACAACAGACGTGTGGCCACACTGAAAACATACTCCAGATAGTCAAGCCAATATACTTAAATGTGGTGAACAAAACCTAGACAAATGAAAACACTAATACTGGATCACGGAGGCCATCATATCAATACTATGACATGACACCATTCCATGGTCACTATACTAGTACCCTCATTTTCCATGGTTTCAAGCATTATAACCTTATGATGTGCTGACCTCACACATCCCAAAATTCGATCCTCAAAATTTGCCTTGGTCACTTAATCTGCAAATTTAAAACACAATTTAACACAAAATGAAAATGCAGAGTGATACATCACTATATTGTTCTGATTAGAACAAATTAATAGGCAAATCTCAATAACTGTAGTAGAGAACTTTTTGTCTGTAACTGAAATGCTAGCAACATACTCCCACTAACCAAATGAATCCAAGCTGTCTTTTAGTTTCATTTTAGACAAGCTCTAAAATACCTTATGATTCAACTTTATGGTTAATGGTTCAGACACCTTATGTTCTCTAACCTTCTCTCTCAGAACAAGACACATTTCGCCCATGTGTTTGGACTAACTTTAAGTCTTATTGTTTTGAGAGAAGTAAACTGATGCAGAATTATATCCAACGGCCCGGTAATAAAACTGAAAACCTAGAGCCCTGAGATAAAACTTCGCAATCACATAACTTGTTCAAAAAACCTCATAACAAGTCATGTATCCTACCTGCCTAGTCGACGATTCCATACTGAAAAGCATTATACTTTTTACTAGATAGCAATATCACAGCCAATAGGAATAAAACTCAATGTCGACTACTTGATGTTCAGACGTCCAGCACAATCTGAACCTGAATACCCGATAACCTGATGGGTATCAGTACCATTATATATGTGAGCCAATATTCTTTAATCTTCTGTAATTACTCTATAAGTATCTTAATGGTCTAACACTCAAATATATCACAACTAAAATGAGAACTTTATTTAACTGCATGAGATATATTCGAACGAGTGAAGACCTGTTTATACATAAGACTCTTCAATCGAAGTGCAATAAGCAATAATGTAACTTTATAGCACAAATTTTAGCATAAGTCTTAGGGCACTCTAACAAGTCAACCTGTAATTCACAATACAGATTTCTCTTTAGGAGCTTAATATGAAATATCAATCATCCTTAGAACTTTTTCAATAAAGTCTTTTGTGACAGTTCCAAGAGGTCATGAGACCAACGAATAGAGATTTATAATGGTGAACCTAAATGACATCTCTCTAAATCCTTAATGTCACAATTCTATGATGTATCATTAGAATATACTTTCTCCCACTGACCTTAATGTTGATGTACTCAACTATAATGTTCACCCTAAAATCGAAAGAAGTATTCATTTGATTGTCTGCTCAAAACCTTATGCAAACTTCCTAAGCTTACAAACTTAATACTCATTATCTTCTTTCTAAGAATCTTTTATTATTTTATATACACCTCTTTATGAAGAACGTTAAGTAGGAACATTCTTCTAATGTTTATTAGATATAACTCTATTAAGTTTAAAATATTACTTTTCTTCATGGATTTCATGTTATAATCAACATAATACTTCCCCTATCCTGATGAAAAGTAATATATCATCCTTATTCTCAAATCAAGTATTAACTTTGAGATAATGTACAAGATCATTAGATTTGTATCTCCCCTCTTTAAGACATCTTCAAACATGTCTTAACTTCAGGCAGAACAAAATAGACCTAATAGGAGTTAATAGCACCTCAAACCTCCATATGATGACCATAAACTCTATCAAAATAAGAGACTTTAGGTGTGACACAACATCACTTCTTTAAGCCAATTGATAGACTAAAATGTGGCTATCCTTAACCTTAATAGGTAGAGACTTTATACTCCCACTGTTGTCGCAATTTTTAACATTTTACATTTTAATCTCAAATATGCGAGTGCTTCGAGAGATAGTAGATGATATATATCTTCTTTAATTTCTTTGAATGTCTGATAAAGAAGCAATTCAGTTTCGTGAAATTTTTCTCGTTTTCAACACTTAATGGTGTCTTGAATATTGTTTTATGAGGAACTTAATTTAAAATGTATAATATAGCCTTTAGAGCATTTACCTGTAGGAATTCTAACATAAATGAATAATTGTTCATGACTTTTGGGAACATGGTCTTCCCTTTTAATTGTTCATTATGTTCTTAAATGATTAAATATCATTTTAAGTATCTCATAATCTTGAAGATACTAAGTAAACAACATTTAATCTTTACTTTATGTCATATTTCATAACTTAGATCTTTCTACTGAGAAGATTATGAACTTTATCTTTATGGATCATAAACAAAATTTGAACTTTTGATATCTATATATATATAGATTAATGAAACATCTTTATGCCTCAAGAAAAGTGGAAAAATGATTACAAATATATGTGTAGGTCATTTTATCAGTATTTGTGTTTGTAGAGAAATTCTTTGAAGCCTTTAAATTTCCTTTGGTTAATGCTATCAAGCAAATCTTCATATTGAATTTGTTACATTTCAAAATTACTTTATCGTATCACTTTAAATACATTATTAAAAATATGATAATTTAATGTCAATATATTTTCACTTTACAAACCATGAATTATAATAATATGACGCATTAACAAATTGATAAAGAAATGATCCCCTTACCAGATTTAAATCTAATAAACAATGTGAGCATTAGCATTTAATCTATATTTCTTTATCAATGATTTCTTTCAATCCTTTTTATTTTCAATTCTGATGAATCTCTCTAAGATATTATGAATGTGAATTGGTAACGTTAACCATTCATTACCTTATGAGTTTTCTAGACTTTAATATTGTAATTTATTCTCATCCTGAACTTATATGGATGTAAATATATTTACACTTTATCCATTTTTTCTTTATGCACTTTAGGTTAGTTACAGATTGGTTAAAGTACACATGGAGAGATTCAAATCCGAACTACAATAGAAACTTAATGTTAACTTTTCATCCTAACGGTATCCATATTTGAAACTAGATTAACTCTATGTAGGTTGTTTCCATGAACTCCAATGAGTCCATCATTTCAGACATGAGTCAATTTACTCAGATAGACACTTATGATTCTCAAAGAAAATAATCATTCAACTTGCCACCTTATATGGTATTAGGGATTGTACTCTAAACAATATTTGAGATTAACCATTCACAGTCTTCAAGCTCATACTATTGACATTTCTCATTCCTTATGTTTATGTTTAACCTTTAACTTATCTTTAATTATACATTTCTTACTTTCATCCTTAAATTGACTAAGTCTTAGTCCATACTACCTAAGGTCAGCATAACTTGACACATTCAGTGCCCATAGAGTAACAATTATCTGTAAGAAAAGACTAAAAGGCTCACATAAAATTTGCATCTTATTATCCTTATTTCATGCTCTTATTGATATAGAAACACATCTGACTGATGGGGTATCAATCAGACAACCCAGAGTGACCGTAATTATAAATACATCCTCTGGTGAGATAGTCATTTGCATCATCACACTCCCTCCTTTGGGCCGAGAATGCAACATGCGATTAGTTCATTTCCTTTGATGAATTAACTTCACCACAAGACAAGTTGATCATAAACATTACAAGTTTTGAAAACTTTAAACCTTTGGGCCTAAACTCCTCTAGTCTGTAATGTCACACCAACCTTCCTGCTCCATTTGAATTGTACAAGATGATGACCCACCTTTGGGCTTGATCACCACCCTATAACAATCAAATGCAAAACCTTATGACACTCCATTTTCAATACATAGCAAATAATCATACAACCATGCACATTTGAACGCAACCCAAATTTTCCTGATCGAGGCCACTTTGGTGACTAACACGACCATTTCAATCTGGTTGGTTCCAAATAGGGAATTGCCTAAAATTCCATACCCCAAGGAATTAGTGATTATTTAAATAAACATGAATCAATGAACATTATAACATATTACAAAATCCTTATGGACATCATCCAAAATTTTATATGCATTTTAGGCCTACTAATCCCATCCTCCACATGATATTAAATTAAAAGAACATAATTTAAAACATGCATTGGAAAATATAACAATAATGCAATTCATGAATTTTAAAAACAAAATTCATTTTTTATACAAGCAATCATCATACATTTAAGGCCTTGAACTTCAAATAATTTGTTGAACAAAATATATCATGCATATTATACTAAGTAGTCATGTCCATATATGTTGAAACACGAATAAACATGTCTTGGCCCCAAAAATTTGTTTATTAAAATACTTTATATTCAAAAGATTACACCAAGTGTGCAATCAATAGGTGTCTGAAGTCTGTAAGAGTTAACAACTATATTGGGTGTTATTTTGAATGCACAAAGAAACTTAATCATGTGCTCACCCCTTCACCCAATACAATAGGGATACCTTAGGCCTCTTTAGAGTTATTTATTAACTACTTTATGCTTGAAAAAACTTTGAAAGGGCAAATAATTTGCCAAACATACTTGATAAGTTGCAGAAAACTTGTTTGTAGTCTATAAGACTATCTATAGTGCCCAAAAACTAGAATAAATACCACAATTATACCAAACAAACCCCATATATGTATTAGGTATACTTTAATGGTGATCCAAGAGTTAATTTAGGTCTAAAAAGCTTTCCGGAGTTCCCAAATGCTAAATTCGGCATCAAAAATAGATCCAAAATTTAAAAATAGCCTTATTTGAGCACTTAATGCCATAAAAGTCCTCTCTAGAGGAAACATTAACTAAAATAGACCCCATAATAAGGTTCTACAGGCAAAATTAGGTCAGGGGACCCTAGACACGCGCAAAAGACGTGTCGAACACGCTAACACACGCAGGGATTAGCAACAGGGGCACTGAAGTGCATTTCATGCGCGGCACGTACGGTTCACGCGCAAGGAAATGCGGTTCACGCGCCGGGTTGCTTCTCACGCGCGCGCGGTTCGACGTCAACACGCGGTCCGGTCTGGACGCGGTTCGATCCGGTCTAGTTCAGCCTTGGTCCAATCCAGAGAACCGGTCGGGGTCTAATTCGGGTCAGGTTACGGTCCATATGGTTCGGGATTGGTGGGTCGGGTTTTAACCATACGGGTCGGTTCTGGCCCACGAGTTCTGTCCATAAGGTTCGGGTCATAGGGTTAGGTTGACCCTCGTGACCCTGTCTTCTTCACCCGAACAGGTTTTTTTTTTTAAAACCCTAAAACCGTTGCCTGTATCCCTTTGTTGGGGACCCTACCGGCCACCTTATCAGCTGCCGCCGGTGGCAAAATGACGGCCTGAATCCTGCGACCAAAAGCCTGCCGCCGGAATCCTTCTCCAGTGACGGACGGCGGCGGAATCGCCATCCATTTGAAATCGGCCAAAACCCTTTTTTTTTTTTTTAAACTCACAATCCCAGTCTCAGATCCGATCTTGGAAGGTCTCAAGATAAAATCCATTAAATTAAAAAAAAAAAACTTCAACATTATTTGAAGGTATTTGATCTCCGGCAACCGGCGTAATCGCCGGAAAACCGAGAACCCCTTTCCCTTTTTTTGTTTTTGTTTTTTTTGTTTAATGATTTCAGATCCAAAACCTTTTATTCTAAAACCCCAAAATTGAAACAGTGAACCTAAAAATTAGCCCCATAATAACGCTATATAGGAAAGGCTGACCATGGTTCTCCGGCGATGAGTTTTCGCCGGAAAACCTATAAAATCTCGTAAAAAATCGAACTAATTTCATCAGAAAAATAATGTAAATCCTATTAAAAATTAATAGAAATAACTTTATGCATTCTTGAACTTGATTGAGCACCCTAGGCTCTGATACCACATGTTAGTTTTATAGGATCTAGCCAATCAATATTCAAGAATCACATACCTGTGTCGGCCATTGAAAGTAGAGAGGAAAACCTTTCATTGTCGATGATGATGAAGCACACGGTCTTCAGATTCCATGACTCCTTAGCTCTCGATGGGGAAAATGCTTTTCTTTCTGCAGGCTTTCTTAGGAGTTGGATCTGGGACCGATAGCCTATAAGTATTATATATACTTATGGTTTAGGTCAATAAAGTCCCTAACCCATCAAGGAGACTATAGACCATCCTTATAACCCGATATACTTAATTAATGCATAAACCACCACTGTTTGGCTACAACTGAAACCTTAACTGGAGTAGACTTTATCCGGGTTTGGACTATGAACATTGCCAAGACCATAAACCTTATAGAAAATCTTACATTTGCATCTAAAATAGCATATGTCATTACTTGTACTGCTTTCAAACTATGCATAGCTATTTGGTTCATGGGTAGTGGTAATTTGTTCTTTTTTTGGGCATAGGAGCTGTGAGCTATGCTGGTTTTGTGAATTTTCACTCTCAAATTATAACCAAAGTGAGAGCAGAACATACAATAGGTATCTTTGACCTGACTCTAGCTTTGGCTGCCGTCGGGTGTATCTCCTATGGTTGCCTTTCTTCGTCGGCTAGTTTTCTCATTGTTTGACCCGATGCAACCATCAACTGAATTGTTTTCTTTCTTGTTCCCCTTATTCTTGTAGTTAGGGAGCAGAAACATGGTAGATCATCATTTTATCACCACCAATTGTAAGCCCATTGATCCTTCTATTACTATTACATATGGGTTATTTCTCATGAGTAGGGATGTCAATGGATCGGATCCGATCTGTATCTGATCCGATTAGACGGGATCCTAATCCTATTATAAATCCACTGGATCGGATACAGATCCGAGATCTTGAATCTGATTATAATCGGATCGGGTTTGGATCTACAGTGATCCGATCCGATTGGATTATATATAATAATAATAATAACAATAATAACATTTATATAATTTTACAAATATACTATAATAATAATCATTATTTTTTATTTTTTTAATCAAAATCTTATTTTTTAGATATATTAATGTTAAACGGATCGGATCGGATCGGATCGGATTCGGATCTTGAATTAGTAATCGGGTCGGATTCAGATGGATGATTCATGATCCAGTGGATCTTGGATCGGATCCAGATCTGTCGGATTCTTAATTGAAGGATTCGGATCTAGGCATATCCGATCCAAATCTGATCCCTTTACAGCCCTACCATGAGGACACAACTCTGCCTCTAATAGACCTTAATCCCTTATAACTAATACCAAATTCGATAATCAAGAAAACCATTGCTCTCAGTCTCTGTCGTGTCATGAACCCATGCCTGTTTGGGCATTGGATCATTTGATTACCAGCTTATTTTCAATGCAACAATGTGTAAGGGATAAAATTCGTAAAATTAATTGAGTGTTGGAGAACGAGCTAGTTTGTGTTGTTATTTTCACTGATGGGTGACGTGGATCATGTGATTAAAATAGAGGTATATTCATTGTCTGATGTATAATGTTTCCGTTGTGCATTACGCAGCGTATCCGTTGTTCTATGAACAACGTTCACGTTGTACACTTGACAACAAATACGTTGTCATATGCACAACGTTCCCATTGTACTCATGACAACGTTCCCGTTATCATAAACACTTCGAACCTCATTTTAATGCATATACAACGGACCCGAGCTCGAATCAACAACGAGACCGACTCGCAGGAGGAAATGACCAGGAGGCGATCGTTCTATTCTGACAAGTAGGTGAAAAGCATTGTCTTGGCATTTAATGCTGGTCACTTCTACGTGCTATTAGAAACAAACCGACTGAACTAATAGTAGGCTCCCACATGTGACACGTTAGGTGGCAGATCTGTCTGACATATTTGGTAATGAGTGTAGAACACGTGATATGGGCATCTATGGCCATCCATAAGCATCTATGAGCATCCAAAGCTAAACCTATAAATACCCCGAGAAACTCAGTGCATAAGGACGAAGAAATCTCTACTCTCTCTCTCATTAACTTCTGTGCTTGTTACTATTTATCATCTTCTACATCTACTTACTTTGGCATCGGAGTACAGGTCAGGATATCACACCCTTCAACTTCAACCTTCTACCAGTAAACCAGAGTATTTGTAGCAGCTGCTGACACGTGTTCTTCCCGGTATTTTCCCCTTCACAATGAATCTAGAGCTTGCACATACCACCCCAAGGCGCCATTAGATCAAAGTAAATCATCCTCTGTCCCCCTTCTAACTAGTCCCATTTTTTATTATTTTGAATGAAGAACTCTTGAAGATGTTGGTAACATTTATCAAGAAAAAAGAACCTCCTCCATATATAGGTGACTATAATGCTTTCACTCTCCCGGAATTCATGAATACTCAATTCTTTTTGTTTCCATATTTTCCTTATGCTCTCCATATATTATCAGCAAGGAAACCAGTGAACAATATGATAGACACTCCTTTCACTTTTCCCGAATTCTATGGAGTTGTCCATGAATGATGTCCCCCAAGTTCAACATCATCTCAGCAGAGCAAATACTTGGCCTTTCTTGTATGAAAACTTATAAAACTTTTTTGAACATGTTATGTAGTAGATTAAACTTGTTGCCTTCTGTTTGTATTTTGTGAACATGAAGTAAACTTGTTCGGTTATGTAATTTACTAAACTTGTTCATCTATTTGTATTTGTTTGTGGATTTACAGGTGCAATGGATCATGGTGAGGTGATTCACTCTTATATGGAGAAAAAGAATGTGAAGGGGAAGAAGTTGAGGTGGCTCTACTGGATATGTACTGCAAATGTGGGGCTCCTGAAAAAGCTCCTTCCTTCTTTTGATGGAACTTGTAAAGTCCGGATCATTAATGTTTTGGAACAAGAGACAAGAGTCTGGAAAGAGAGGAGGAGAGTTGCTAACCATTTTACTTGATGGAATCTCGGGTTTATCGAGTTCAATTTAATTAGAAGTTCCACATCTATGGAACTTTAAAAAATCCAAAATTTTTGGTAGAACTTACAAGTTCCATATTTTCTGAACTTTTTGCACTCAATGGAATAATATAGTTCTAGACATTAAGTAAAATTAGGCCTGGAACAATGAATTTAAAAGTTCTACCAAAAGATCAGAGCCTTATGTCTTTCATGGAATGTTTAACAGTTCTGTGTTGGTTTGGACTGCCATGATTGTTGGATTTGCCATGAATGGTTTGGCTAAGGATGCTCTCAAATTCTTCTTTTAAATGCAGATTACAGGAATACAACCAAATGAGATCACGTTCATTGGTGTCTAGACATCTTATGCGCATGTGGTTATGGAGGCCTAGTCGAAGAAGGCCGATGGTTCTTCAATGCAATGGGGTAGGCCTGTATCCCTTTGCTTGTGCACGATGAATGAATACGCACACACCAGAGGTTTGCTGAAGCTAGTTCTACTGCCTACGCACACACCAGATGGTGCTGAAACAACTTCTACTGTTGCTGAAGCTACTTCTACTGCGCAACACAGAAATCTTATAGGTAGAATGGGGAAATGGTCATAATTTGGTCATATGTACTGCATTGTAAATTAGTTTCTGCTTTACATTTGATGCATTATTAATTTTATATATTTATTTTTGACATTTCTGAGCACTGCTGAATCTGCAACCCTATATATGAAACAAGTTTTAATTTTCTGAAAAAATAATTCCTTCTAGCCTAATGGTAGAAAATAAAAAATTAGGAAAACTTTTCGTGCAAAATAATTTCGTTGCAAAAGTTTTTTTTTTCATCTTATTTTCCATGCAAACAAACGGAGCCTATGGGAATTAGAGAAGTTATTTCCAAACCTGGTGGAATTCAAATCCTTACTAATAACAAGCTGAATGTCTTCCCTTAAAATTTGCAAGACATGATGGAGTTGAGCGAAGTGATCCAACATACATGTGTTGTAAATTGGAATATAATCAAAATACATCAAACTAAACTTATCACTGAAAGGTCGCAATACTTGATTAATTAACCCCGTGAAGGTGCTTGGGGCAATTTAAGCAAAGTTGGGCGGCTGAGACCTCAAATTCTGTTCAGCGGATTGATAATTCATGGAACACTCGCTTTGGTTTTCTTTCAAAGGAACTTGATCACTAGATCTACAAAAATAGAGGCCTTTAGCAGCAATCTTTTAACGGCGTTTGGGTTAAAACGCCTCGAAAGGCCTTCAACCACAGTGTTTCCAGTAAAATGCCGCTGATATTATGGCGCGAGCTTTCTATCACAGCGTTTTAATAAAAAATGCCGTAGTTGGTAGATCTATAACGACGTTTAAGAAATAAACGCCGTAGTTGGGTTACTCTATAACGGCGTGCTTTAAAAAATGCCACGGAAGATATGCTAGGCACGACAGTTCTTAAGGGTCTTTCACGGCACTTTTTAGAAATGCCGTGAAAGGCCATTTTAGGGCCCGACCTTTTCCCACTTCTTTTTCCCTCCACTTCTCTTTCTCTCCCTTTCCCTTTCCCTCCACTGCTCTCTGCTCTCCCTTTCCCTTTCCCTCCACTGCTATCAACTTTGGCTCCCAACTCCTGCTTCGCCTCCGGCTCGCCTGCTCCACCTCTGTCTCTCCGGCTCCTGCTCCCCTACGCTGCCCGTGCTTTGGCTCCGGCTCCCCTATTCGGTCCTTCTTCAGCCGACGGTGACTTCCTCTTCGGCGGTAAGCTTCTCTCTCTCATTCTGAACTTTATCACTTTCTGTTATTTATTTCCCGGTTTGCATTTCATATGCAGTACTACCCTAGGGTTTGCTTGAATCTTCTTTTGTGTAAGTGTTTATTCTTGGATAATTGGATCGTGTCGGTCGAAAATCCTAGCTGGAAATGAAAATTGGTGTGTGAGTAATGTCATTTTGGGGAAAAACTTCAGAAAGGAATGGTGTTTCTTGGAACCCTACTTCCGATTTGCATTTCATATGCAGTACTACCCTAGGGTTTTGAATATGAGCGATGGAGGTGGGGAGAGTGGAAAAGAGAATGAACAAGATGTGAAGCGAAAATCAGGAAGAATTATACCTTCCAACTTTATTCCTATTGCTAAAGACATACAAAGCCAAAAATGGAACTCTGGAGAGCAAAAGAAAATATAAAATCTAAGCTTTGTAACATTATCTCCTCTTCCTTCTACTATAAACAGCTCTACTTTGAAGCAATCTCGGCCTCTTTGGCTCCTCCATTGATGACAACGCCACTCGTGGGACCCATAGCTTGTCTGAATCTTCACAATTCCCCCATCAAAGAAAGGTGTCTCACACGCCATGGGCCTGTCCCAGTGGTTGTGTATATCCGTTTGGGGAGGTGTGACTCGTGTTCGAGTCTTGGTGCGGCTGTTGAGCACCCACCATGAGTATTAACCCTGCTAACCCCTAACCCCTGACCTAGGTAGATAAATGAGTAGGACCAAGAAAATAAAAAAAAAATTAAAAAGAAATAAGAAAGAAAGGTGTCTCACATTTCTTTGTCAATTAGCTAAAATACTTGATCTCCAATCTACTTACTAAGGAAGTTTGCCCATACAGCCAATTCATTTTTGTTCCTTTGATCATCACCGTCCGATGTATGGTTATTACCTCTTCCTCGAGGGCCAGGATATTTTATAGAAATTCTTTTTTTTTTCAAGGGAATGGTAGTGGGGAGATATTTGTTCTTTACAATAACAGTTTTTTCTGTTTTTGGGAAAAGAGGAAAAACAGATTTTTTTCGTGAAAACAAATCCACATAACATAATTTTTTTTTATAGAAACCCTGAGATATTTGTTCTTTACAAGAACAAGATGTGAAAACAAATCCACATAACATAAATTTTTTCGTGGGCACAAAAATGCCACGTGGCAGCGAAACACGTTGCCTACACAGCTATGCCTCATGTGCATAGTTTTCATTTAAACAGATGCATGCTACGAGCATGGACATTAGGCTGTGAACAGATGGGCGGATAAATATGTATGTGCTTGTATGCTTGCAGTCATATAACCACATAATATTGTTTGTTTGGTGGAGCATGCACGAGCACTAGCAATAGGTAAAAATATGTATGTGTAATGTGTATGCAAGTGTTGTGCTTTGTGATCTGACCATAACTTTTTTATTTTTTTGAACCATTACTAAACTGTTTTGATCCATCTTAGACTTGTAGAAAGTTTGCAGACTAATGCTTACATAAGTGCCCGACTTATAGAAACTGTCGAAAATCCTCAGACTAATTCTTGTTTCTTCTCTTTTGACATACATAAGTACATACCAACAGTTGCATTCATCCATATATTTCTTTTTTTGTCGGAAATAATGATCACATATTTGTAAAGCATGGATTGTAATAATTAGGCAAAGACCCAATTCCATGCACCTTCTCTCTAAGACCACTTATTCCATCTGTTTTCCAGGAGCAAAAACTCAATAAATTAGTGATTGACCCGGGCAGTGCCAGAGATTTTGAGAGACTGTTAAACTTACTTTCTAAGTCACCCAAGCAGGTTGAACAGAGGCCTTCTACTAGTCGAGGTAGTAATTTTAGCTCCCCAAAATCAGATCGTGCTCCTAATTCCTTTGAAAGCAACACACCTTCCGAGGAACTGCAGTAACCCTGAGGTACATTTTTTTTTGTCCAATCTTTCCCGAGTGATATTCATGTCATCTGTATAATTTGTTTATTTCAACACCATATTTTAGAATTTTTTTGAAGCATGAGTAAGTTCGTTGAAAATAGCAGAGGCTAGATTGTAAATAGAAATTTATGTTATGTGGATTTGTTTTCACGTTGCCATTTCATCTTCTCCACTCATCTACTGGCATTCATGGTACTTCCTCTATTGCACTCCCCTCTTTTCCAGGCAAGAATACAGATTTTGCACAAAGCCAAAAAAAAAAAAACAATATCCTCCCAACCTTCGATTTTGAACCCTAGCTGGTACTAAATCCCCACTCCTCTCTCACAATATATTAATGAGATGGTTGTTTGGATGTAGTATACTTTCAAAATTATTTAAATGTTCTTCCTGTGTCTACTTTAGGTAGAATTATATTGTATGGATTGCAAGCCATGCTCTGGGTGAGATATTTCATGTAAGAGATTCTACATATGCGATATTATGATCCTAACATCAGATTTTTCCCACTATAATTGTGTATATGTGCATTGATGGGAGATACATGATACTCTATTTCTCTTTATTAATATTGTGGCGCTATAGAATACTTGTCTTTTTTTTTTTAATATTGGAGTTAGGGGGAAAACAGGAGAATATGTGGATATCTCTCTATTTTAATTTTTAAAAATAATTTGTTCTCTTCTATAATTACTTATATTTTTCTTTTTAGGACTTTTGTGCATTGCACGAGCTTCTTAATAGTGATAATTGAAAAGTAGCTCCTAAGACATCATTGCCACGTGTATTAGTCATGAAGAAAAATTCCTCCTTGATCTCTCAACAAAGAGGCACACCCTCTCTGTGTTGTAACTACTTTTTAATTTTCAAGAGAAAAAGTAGGGACATGTATTGTGAGGTAGTTTCAACCCACTACTCCACATCTTTTTAAGTTAAAATTTTTAAAATTCTCTCACTAGAATCCGTCTTCCCAGTCTCTCTCCCCTTCCCTTCTCTCTCACGTGCATCGCATGTACCACCCACTAGTAGTTATTAATATGAGAATAACTATGAACAAGAGCTCAGGTTGAAGAGATCATATGAGCAAACAAAACATTAGCTTTGATAGGGATATATTTTAAGAATTACAAAAACAAAAAAAATTGATAACTCAAGGTGTTCCCAACCCTTGAGGTCAGGACCAAGTCTCGGGGAGTGTGACGAGAGCCCACAACCTGCCCCACTAGGAAAATCCAGAAAACTAGATAGGATTGGCCCCAAAGGGGAAGTGGGAAATGGAACCTAGGACTTCCCACTTTATATAGGGACATTTATTTTATTTTTGTAATTACCAAACTACCGTTAGCTAAGGCATTTTTGGTTTGCTCTGGTTAGCTCTTCAAACGGAGCTCCTCTTCATAGTCTCTATTAATTATAGATTTTTTATTATTATTTTTTGGTTTAGAGGCCAGCTAACTCACACGGACCCAATAAAGCTTGGACATCCTAAAAAATGTCAAAGCTCGATAAAAGGTCAGCTCGATACCCACCCCTTCTTAGGGTGGAACCAAAGTCTTCTTACCGTGAAGATTTGCCCAAAAGACCAACATTCAAACCTAGCATTTTTCCGGAATGAATATAGCTACGAAGCCCCCACAAGTGATCATTTTCCAAATCCAGTTATCACCATAGAGGATTTGACTCCAAAAATAAAAAGGGAAATGCTTAGAATTAGACTATATAGTATCTAATGTGCAGAGTCTTGGTCAATGCCCATTTTTATCACACATCAATTTTAGTTAAGATTCACTCATTCCTTGGTTTAAGCAATCTAACCTTACTTTTATATATACACAATTAGATTCAAGAGAGAAACAAGAGAGAAACAAGAACTCTCACAATGGAAACTACTCTCCAGAGCTGATTTTCCCTTTAACCTGTATTCTTATTTTTTATTGTAATGTCCTTTGGGCATCAAATATGAAAAATAAACCTATCATAACAATAGAAAACAATATACACAATTAGAAACATTCCGTGCTAGTTAAATTGAAGTTATTGACAGCGTCACATGCTTTTTGTATTCTCATGAACAAAGGGTGGATTAGCCATTCTTCAAAAAGTGAGTATTCTCAAGCTGGATTTGAGAAGCAGCAGCAGACATGTGCACATTTTTAGAAGAAGGAAGATTCGTGGATCATAAGGAGAAATGGTTTGGATTTTCTAAAAATGACAATGAGAGATCATTAACTCATATTTTTTGCAAGCTCCCTTTTTGTGCAACAGGATATTATTCTCTCTAAAATATTAGAATTTTCAAAAGGAAATTTAGGAGCGGAAAAACAGTGCTCACAGTTATATTGATGATTTGGGTAGAAAAAAGAAGCAGCAACAGTTATATTGATGATGTGAGCGGAAAAAATGGTGCTAACAGTTACATTGATGATGTGCCTTCCAAATCCTGCTTGGTCAATTGTCCCACTATGAACAACGATAACAACAGATCCTTCTTACTGATGATTTAGGTAAAGTCAGATGATTGAGTTCATGAATTGTTGATAAAAGGAAGATGATTTGAGGGAACAACATGCAGATGCAGAAAGAAATGCAAGTGAATCTTTCATAATTGATGATTTAGGTTAGGATATAAAGCAATAGTAAGACTGTAAGTAGATTTGCGGATTTAGAAGACCATATTTTGCGATGTGGAAGAGGATAGAGCAATGTTGTGAATTGATTGAGATATTAGAGCACGGGCCCAAGCGCTAACCATTGGGTAAGTACTCTCAAAGTAGTAAGCCAATAGTAAGATAATATATGAGATATAATAAACTGAAACAATGTTGACAACCTTTGCTTAACAGATAGCAATCTACTGCAGGGGATAAACCTTGAGTGAGTTTCAAACTAAATTATAAAAGAATTTTAAGGATACAAGAATAACCAAATCAATTTATAGTGGCAGATTGCTTTCAAATGTGATATTCTAGCAATTGAATTCTGTAAGCAGTAAGGTAAGAGATGTTTTGTGAACAAAAGAACCTTGAATTTAGTTGAAAATAGGTAACTACTTCTAAGTTCAAACTCCTTATGCACAACTCATATGAGCAAAATATCCACCTAAACAAGTATAAATTTTCTTGCATGGATTATGTGTAAATTCTTCTTTAACTTTATGGTTTTTGAGTGTAAAAGCAGATAAATAAATTGGTGGGCACCTGAAAATCAAATGATAAGTTCCCCAGAATTACAAATAGGCAAGGAGGATAAAAGAAAAGAATAAATCCACTTAAACCCCCTAAAAACTTTTAATTTCCAAATTAAAATCATGCCCAAACTGCTACTAAAAGCAATCCTAATAATACCGAAACTGAAAATTGTGGGGGAAAAAAAAAAAAGAATGACTCACAATTCAGCACCATCTACACAGTGAGGAAGAGATTTACCAAAAAAAGAGGAAAAAAAGTAAACAAACAAACAAAAGAGAAAACAACCAGTTGACTATTAGAATACTAAAATCATCATATGCAACTAACCAAGGCATAGATTCTAAATAAGAGTCATGCCCAGATTCAGTTAAAGTAATCCGAGTTACAACTAAACATAAATTTCAGAGAAATCCAACATAAGAAAAAAACTGGGAAAGCTAGGCTTACCCTCCAACACCAGAAAAAGGGATAGGAAAAGGAGAGAGGTTCTTGAGAGAAGACATGAGACGAGAAGCTATGGCGTCTCCAGAGACCTCTCCAGCGACTAGAAAGACGAGAAGCTATGGCGTCTCCAGAATTTACCTTACAAGATCTAGTCATGTTTATGTTGCTTTACTGAAATTTGGTTGATATAAATTGAAAAAAATTAGCCTTAAAAACTGTAATGATTATCTACTTTGGAGTTAACGAAATGTAAGGCAATTTTGGGATAGGATCAAAGCCAATTGCAATTGAATTCAAGAAAATTCAATTGCATATGTGGCTCATGTTGATTGGTGATGGGAAAAAAGTGGAAATTTCGAACTTTGAAATTATTTTCTTCTTCCGATCAATATGTGTTACGTCTGCAATCAAATTCTCTTGAATTCAATTGCAACTAGTAAGAGATCCGTGCGATGCCACAGATTTATAAGAGTTATAAAAAGGGAAAAATAAAGGGTGGTTAAGATTTACTCACTCCTAGGGTTAAGTTTAAATAAACATAAATATTAACCTTAATTTTTTAAATTTAAAT
The DNA here is from genome assembly GCA_015143295.1 of Tetracentron sinense. Classification (NCBI taxonomy): domain Eukaryota; kingdom Viridiplantae; phylum Streptophyta; class Magnoliopsida; order Trochodendrales; family Trochodendraceae; genus Tetracentron; species Tetracentron sinense. The sequence goes on along the minus strand of JABCRI010000470.1, from coordinate 1,801 downwards.
ATACTTGGGTTGGTGGGTCATCCATCATTGTAAGGTTGATATATGATCATATATTTTATTGTTTATTTTTTTTCCCATACTATATAATATATAAGGACACAGATTCATTGATAAAATCAACCTCGGCTTGTTGATAATACAATAAGGTGGAAATGAAGTAATATGTAGTACATCTTATAGATTCCAGTGGTTGAATCTAATGTGCACCGAGTGGATGTCTAATACAATCTGACATTATATATGGAACCTCTAGTACAAGAATATTTCCGATTCTCTCATACAACAGTCAAAGAAAACATCACAATCAAGTTCTGAGGAGTGCTCTTTAGCTCTTGGACTATGGCATAAATAGTCTTTCCATTCTCAAAGAATATGTGATTATTTGGGTGTTTGGTTTTGCAACCAGCATGGTTCTCGACTCAAAGCATTGAGTGTCTGCACAAACCACTTGATTGGTCATTTAAGTCAATAGAAATAGCTAGAACATTCCCTGCTAGAGCCACTCAGAAAAAGTTCAAAACTACAAACTACAGTGACTCGCATACCTTTGAGAAATTACATGATTGACAACCGCAAAGATATCCAGAACCTTTTATAAGTCCGCGAAGCTCCTTCTAAGATGCAAGGAAACTCATCAATCCAAGTCACTAAACAGCAAGTTAATCTGACAGATAAAAAGGTAAGAACCGAGATTTACCTCCCTTGACCAGGAAATATACTTAACCGGAACTCCATCAAGCATACCAGTTGATATAAAGCTTCTGACATTTGAAGGAAAGTTGTTTGCAGGAACCTTCTTAAACAGGGAAGAGATCCTTTTATTTCTTTTGATGCATGTTGTGCTTTCTAGGTACGAAGTCGTGATAACGGCATGATACATGTCATCACACCATTGGGCTGCATAATTGTTACCACAGGTTATGTTTATAAGAAACTTAGGGGCTTGTGGTTTACGTTAAATGTTTAAACTGCTAATTAAAAGTGTTTATTTACTAAGTATTGACTGTGTTGGCTTAAGTTCATACTCATACATGCATTAAACCTTAGATCTCCCGTTCAAGAATCATTGTGTGACAAGTGCATTTCTTGTAACACCTATTTGGACGGATTAGTTGTAAACTATGTCGTTTAGTTCTCTTGCGGGGCTAAATGCTGGTTACCAAATTTTTCGGTCTTGTTTGTGATAAAATGTATTTGTCTGTATATGATTCTTGAATTGTCCGGTTGGACAGTTTAGAAATGCATAATCTCCAGTGTAGTCAATTGCTCATGGTTGGTCCAAATTGAGGAAAATTTTGTCAGTCGTTTCTCTTGTTCTCTGGGTACATACTTAGACAATGTGGCATGCATGCTTGCCCCTAGTCTAAGTTGTGTACTTAGAGAACCATAGAGAAATGCTGCCGAAATTTCCTTGAAATGGAACAAAACACTTGAGCTATTGACTTCTGGGGATTATGCATTCCTGAATGGGATAGGAACACCCCACCCGTTAGAAGAGGAGTTGATGATGATAGGAAGCATGCATGCATATATATGATTGTGTAGATGGTCAAGTAATTGACACATGTTTTATTAAAACTTACTGATGTGCTAAACTTTTGTTATTTCTCAAAATAACAAACGAAGACGGACTTATAAATCTAATCTTATAACTCATGGATAAGAGTTGGATTGGAATGTCAAGGTACTTTTATCTATAAGTTTTTATGAAGTATCAAATTAATTATGTATTGTTAGTATCTAAGCAATTGTGAATGCAAGTGTTAGTACAGAGGATGTCAAAGGAATTATAGAAGGGGTA
>JABCRI010000469.1:0-17491 GCA_015143295.1 Tetracentron sinense | reverse complement strand
ATTCGCCAATAAAAATAAAGATAAATCACTAACTCGTGATTGAGTGTAAATCTCACAATAAAAATAAATCACATCACTTTTAACAACGGGTCGTTAAAGAAGCGGTTTGACACTACGGACGTAATTTGGCAACAAGTCCATTTCGTAAAGACGAACTTATGGTGACTCGTGGTGGGACACCATGCTCAGAGGACATTCCATTAGTATAAGCCACCGGTATGCTCAGATGGCAATTCCTTTTATGAGCCACCTGTGTCCCGTGGTGAGTACCCTGTTCGTACGAAATGTGCTCGCCGTGATAACTCGTGGTGGGACACCATGTTCAGAGGACATTCCATTAGTATAAGCCGCCGTGATGCTCAGATGGCAATTCCTTTGTGTGAGCCGCCCGTGTCCCGTGGTGAGTGAAATGTACCCGTCGTGGTAATTCGTCCAGAATGTTTTACAACGTATTGTTATTTGAAAAATTAACTCGTGGTAATTCATAACATAACTTTACTGGAAAAATTGTTTTAAATTCATAATGTTCCACGATTTTTGAATTACATTACCTTGTAAGTCTTTAAGGTAGTACACCCCGGGACTCCCGACACGGTCCACGATATATGGCCCTTCCCAGTTGGGACCCAGCTTTCCGCTGTTGATTTCTCGTGTATTTTGGAAGACTTTTCGGAGAACGAGGTCTCCGACCTGAAGCGTCCTTTCCCGTACTTTCTTGTTGTATGCCTTTCGTAATTGTTGTTGATAGCGTTTCATCTGAATGCTGGCGTCTTCCCGTTTTTCTTCCAGTAAGTCTAAGTGAATAGCCATTAACTCGACATTTTGTTTTCCTCTCCGTGTTTTCTTCCGTGAACGTGTTGTTGGCAGAAAGACTTCAGTGGGAATAACAGCTTCCACCCGTATGCTAAAGAGAACGGGGTCTCGTTCGTAGGGCTCCGTGGTGTTGTTCGGTATCACCATAACGCATTGTGCAACTCGCTGGTCCACTTCCCTTGGAATCTTCCAATATTCTCTTGAGGGCATTCAAAATATTCTTGTTGGCTGCTTCGGCAAGGCCATTCCCTTGAGGATAATAAGGAGAAGAGAAGATGTGCTTGATTTTCAACTCCTGGCAAAAGTCGGGCGATAAGCTTTCCTGTGAATTGCTTCCCGTTGTCAGAAATGATGGATTGCGGGATGCCGAATCTACAGATAATGTGCTCCCACAAGAATTTCTTCACTTCTTGTTCTCTAATACGCGCCAGGGGAACAGCTTCGATCCACCGGGAGAAGTAATCCGTGGCCACGAGCAGAAAAATTAAATTACCGGGAGCTTTGGGACAGGTCCCACGATGTCAAGTCCCCAACGAGCGAAAGGCCAAGGTTGAGATACGATGTGAGTTCTTGAGCGGGAGCATGAATCAACCTCGCATGCCGCTGACACTGGCTGCATTTTTGTACGTATTCTGTGCGTCAGCTTGCATGTAAGGCCAAAAATATCCTTGCCCCAGAGCACGATGAGCGATAGTCCGTCCTCCTGAATGGATGCCGCAAATCCCCTCGTGGAGCTCGGCCAAAATTCTCTCTACATCTTCCGGATGCACGCATCTCAAAAGAGGTCCTCCAAAGGATTTGCGATACAGTTCTCCGTCCACAAGGGTGTAACGGGGAGCTTTATATTGTATTCGTCTTGCTTCCTTTGCATCAGAAGGGAGAATTCCATTCTTCAAATAGGTAAATATGCCCGTCATCCAGCTCGGCACTTGACTTACAGACAACACCGTGCGTTGCGTTTGCAATTCAATGGAGGGGTATTCTTGATACTCTATGAGGATCGTTTTGGGCTCATCGGTTTGCATCATCGAGGCGAGGTAGGCCAATGCATCGGCATGCCTGTTATCGTCCCTTCTGACATGTTTGATCTCGAGAACATCAAAGGCCCTCCGTTGCTCTTGTAAAAATGCAGCGTAGCGCTTCATCCGTTCATCCCGACATTCATAGATACCGTTGACTTGGTTCACCACGAGCTGTGAATCACAGAACACCCGGAGTTTAGAAACTCCCAATTCTCGGGCACTCTGCAACCCAAGGATTAACGCCTCATATTCAGCTTCATTATTGGAGGCAGCATAACCAAGGCGCGTCAACTTCTGCACTTTAACATGATCAGGGCTGACAAGAACAGCACCTAGTCCCGAACCACTGATATTAGACGACCCGTCAACATACAAGAGCCAATCGCACCACGCCGTCAGTTTCGTTTCGTTTCCAGTCCCTGTTCCTACAATGGAATCCGCCTCCGCGTCGTCTGGGAGTTCGTGACGGTCGGGCTCCGCTGAAGTTTCGGCCTCCTCCACGGGGAAATCGGCTAAGAAGCTTGCAACGGCTTGCCCCTTCTCTGCGGTTCGGGCCTGATATTGGATATCGAACTCGCTCAGCGCCACGGCCCATTTTGACATGCGTCCCGCGGTTTCAGGTCGTCCCAACACAATTTTCAAAGGGTACGTGGTGAAGACGACGATGGTGTGTGCCTGAAAATAAGGACGTAACTTCTCAGCGGAAAAGACAAGAGCCAGGCATACCTTTTCCACTCTGCTGTAGTTGGATTCTGCCTTGTGGAATGTTTTGCTGACGAAATAAACAGGCTTCTCTACGCCGTCGTGATTTCTGAGCAACACGGAACCAATGGCTCGTTCCGAGACGGAGAGATAGAGGTACAGTACTTCACCAGATTCAGGTACAGAGAGGATCGGTGCGGAGCCTAAATACGTCTTCAAGGCGGCGAAAGATTGGGAACACTCCTCGGTCCATCTGAAGACGGAATCCTTTCTCAGCAATTCGAACAAAGGTCTACATCGATCAGAGGACTTTGATATGAACCGGTTGAGAGCTGCGATACGTCCCGTCAGTTTTTGAACTTCTTTCCTTGTCTTCGGTTCCGGCATATCTATCAGAGCACGGATCTGCGCGGGATTTGCTTCAATGCCCCGTTGGCTGACGAGATAGCCGAGGAATTTGCCCGAGGCGACGCCGAATGTACATTTCTCAGGATTTAACTTCAGATTGAAAGTACGTAAAATAGAGAACGGCTCCGCTAGGTCAGTCACAAGAGAGACCCGAGTTCGGCTTTTCACAACGATATCGTCAATGTACACCTCCACCGATTTACCGAGCAAGGGTCCAAACATCAGATTCATCAATCGTTGGTAAGTGGCTCCGGCATTCTTCAGGCCAAAGGGCATGACCCGGTAACAAAACAGGCCACGCTCCGTTATGAAGGCCGTTTTCTCTTGATCGTCCCCGCTAAGAGGATTTGATTATAACCTGAATACCCGTCCATGAAGCTCAACATCTCGTGACCCGCGGTCGCTGTGATTAGTCTGTCGATTCTGGGAACCGGGAAGAAGTCTTTCGGGCAAGCTCTATTAACATTGGTGAAATCGATGCAGACCCTGACTTTTCTGTTCTTCTTAGGAACAGCTACTACATTGGCTATCCACTCCGGATATTGGACTTCACGAATGAACCCGTGCCGAATTAACTTGTCGATTTCTTCATTGACGGCCTCATGGTACGCCGGAGCGAGTCTACGAGGTTTCTGTTTAACTGGATTGACCACGGGATCCACGTTGAGATGGTGACAGATGATCTCAGGACGGATACCCGTCATGTCTTCATGTGACCAAGCGAAAACGTCGAGATTCTTCCTCAGAAAATTTACCAATTCCCGCTCTTCATCTGCAGTCAGACAAGTCCCGATCTGTAGCATTCTCGGCTCGTTCTCCGTCCCGAGGTTGACAAGCTTCGTGGGTTCAACAGAATGGTTTACCAGCGATTCACCCGCGCTCTCCTCTTCCACGGATCCGACCTGTAATTGCTATTTGAGCGGGTTGGGAGAGGTATAATCACACTTCTGCGATGCCAGTTGGTCTCCTCTTATTTCACGCGGTCCATCCGGTGTGGGGAATTTCAATACCTGGTAATAAGAAGACGGAACAGCTCTCATTTCGTGAGTCCACCATCGCCCCAGGATAGCATTGTATGGGGACGGCGCATCGATAATGGAGAATCGGGTGGACAAGGTGATAGGTCCAGCTCTGACCGGTAAGACGACTTCGCCCAGGGGTTGCATCGAACTTCCTTCGAATCCTATCAAGGGGGTCTGTGCGGGTACAAGAACCGCTGGATCCAACTCCATCTTCGTGAAAGCATGGAGGTACAGGATATCTGCTCCACTCCCAGGGTCTATGAGCACTCGTCTGATGTCGAAAATCGCCAATTCTCATGGACAGGACAAGAGCATCGTAGTGAGGTCTGACTACAGTTGCCATGTCTTGGTCAGTGAACATTAGGGCCTGCTCGACTTCCTTCGTCGTCGACCGCACTTGGTAAACTTCTGCCACGTGCGATAACTTCCTTGCTTTCGCTCGATACTGCTGCTCAACGTCGACTTCCGGTGCTCGAGCGCGATGGATGACGTTTATGACTCCTTTCGGAGCTTCTCCACCTCGGTTCATTTGACCAGATGGCTCTCCCTCGTGAGACCGAGTGGATGGCTCCGTTATATGCCCCTCTTTTCTTCCAGAATCCACGTATTCTCCCAGATAGCCCTCACGGACTAATCTTTCCAAGTATTCTCTCAGGATGCGACAACGATTTGTGAGATGCCCATGGCACTTGTGGTATTGACAATATTCGTGTGCCCTGGGTCCCGTAGTGACATCACGAACGGTCCGTGCTGGCCATTCGAAATATGGTTCGTCTTCCATCGTCTTCATGATCGTCGCCGGGCTTGCTGTGAAGTTAACTTGACCACCACGAGACGCAAAAGGACGTCTTTCTGTTGCTCGATTTTCCCTCTCCTTGTAATGCCCGGATTCCTCCCGTCCTCGATAGGCACGGTCGTCCCTCCGCCGGAGATTGGACCGTAGATCCGTTCTCCTTGACGAGTCTGCATCTTGGCGGATTCCCAGCGAGAGTCGATTCGATCCTCCTTGTCGTTCAACGTACACAACTTTTTCTTGTCGTATGCGTCTGCGTGGTTCCTCGTCACTGGAAGATAATTCATACTTCGATCTCTTCCCTCTCTTTGAGGAGGGTCTGCTTCCCCATTCCACAGCGTCTACCCCTCGTGCTCTAGGCCTCGTTGTTGCCGCAATATCTTCCTCCATCCTTCCGTACTTAGAGGCACGGACTATCAGCTCGTCCATCTTGATCGGACAGTCAAGGGCAAGAGACTCGTAGAGTTTGGAACTCTTGGGTATGGCGTTCTTGAAGGCCGCTATGCAAGTGCAGTCCTCAATCTTGTCGATATTAGAGACTTCATCGGTAAACCGTTGAATAAAATCTCTAAGAGACTCCGCCGACTTCATTCTCATGGCGAAGAGGGAATCTGCACCAGCTTTCTTTTTCTTGTTGATGATGTACTGGTCAATAAAAACTGACCGGAGATCAGCCATGCACCTGATCGACCCCGCGGGGAGATTACGGAACCATCTTGCAGCCGCTCCAGTCAGGCTGCTAGGGAAGGCTTGCAGAGGAGATTGTCATCCGGGTTACGGACAGCCATGGCATTTTTGAAGTCGGTCAGGTGGTCAATAGGATCCCTCCTCCCATCGAACTTAACAAAATTAGGCACCGTGAACTTTGACGGGGTATAAGATTCAACGATTTCCTTGGAGAAAGGGGACGTCTCCTCCTCGTCCTTGTACTTCTGAGCATACTGATCGAGAGAGGCTCCACCTGTCGTTCCTCTGACTCGAGCGTTAATCAAGGCTTCCACGTCTTTGAGAGTCAAACCCGTCTTCAACCCGCTGTCGCTGACGTGGAGATCTCGACGTTCAGCATGAGCATCAAGAGAACGGGGGCGGGTAGCTTCGTCAGCAGAAGGAGTGAGAGTGAATCTCCTCTCCAGATTCTCTGGTGCAGATGGCGAGATCGGGGCCGTTCCTCTGGGGGGAGGAGAAGAAGGGAAATTGAGTTTACGAGCTGCAGAGCCCCCTCTAGGAGATTCGTCATCGATCTCCAAGTTTCCGTGCTCCAAAGCATCTAGCCGCTCCTGCAGTGACTGTTGCTGGCTGACTACTTGGGCCAGAGTGGCCTGTTGTTGTTGTAATAGTAGCAGGATGGGATCAGATGTGGTCATGGGCCTTTCTGGTTGTCCAGAAGGTGGGCCTGATGCGAATGTTTGCATGGTGGAAGGGGTGCATGAAAAGGCTTGAGGGGGCTGGTTCTCGATGATAGACTGGGGAGTTTGGTTTGCCATGTTGACCGAGAGGTGGTGTGAGCGAAGGGTGGTTTCGGCTTAAGAAAAAAATTCCCACAGACGGCGCCAATTTTGTGAGGGGAATTTACCGAAAGGACACGCGTCGGCAGCAGCTTCTCTCAAGTTCTGGTTTGCTAGTAGAAGGTTGGAGTGGAGGGTGTGATACCCTGACCTGTACTCCGATGATTAAGTCAGTAGATGTAGGAGATGATGAATAGTAAGAATATAACAAAGAGTTTGAAGATCTTAGCCTTTTTTTTAGCCCCCCCCCCTCTTCACTATTCTTCAAAGGTTTATATAGGCCCTCTTTGCCATGGCCATAGGCATCCATTGATGTCCATGCATACCTCGAATCCCTGATGTGTACTTCAGTAATCATTTTAGATAGATTTCCCGGTCATTCGTACTGCACGCGTATCTGCACACAAAAGAGAGTAGACAAAGAGTAGGAACTCGTCCTAGGTGACTGGCATTAATTGCAGCATTAAATGCCATTTAATGCCAAGACAAAGTTACCCACCTACCATCGCAGAGGTAGGATCAGTCCCAGGCGACTGGGCGGCACTGCCAGATCTTATAACGCGTGAGGATACGCGATCGTGGACAAAAGGCGACGAGTCCGTCGTCAGAGTGAAGACGTGAATCGTGGTCCACGAGATCACGGGTCCGTCGTCAGAGCGAGGACGTGATCGTCGTCCACGAGACCACGGGTCCGTCGTCAGAGTGAGGACGTGAATAGTCGTCCACGAGACCACGGGTCCGTCGTCAGAACGAGGACGGAATCGTCGTTCACGAGACCACGGGTCCGTCGTCAGAGTGAGGACGTGAATCGTGGTCCACGAGACCACGGGTCCGTCGTCAGAGTGAGGACGGAAATGAACTCAAATGATAACTCCACACTGAGGACGAGCTCGTCGTCACCACACTTAGGTTTTACGAAATTTACCCATTACAGTGACGATCTCATCGTTCATCTGAAAGAGATTCACGATTCATTCTTCTCCATGAGTACTTTTGTTGATATCAAGCGATGGTGTTTGTGATTTTTTCTCTTGCTTTCGAGTTTTTATTGATTTTTCCAGGTCGAGTTTGGGAAATTTTCTTATATTATGTGCTTTTGATTTTCTGTTCCTATTAGAATTCTTCAAAAAAAAAAAAAGAGAACAATCTCAGTAATTGGGGATTTGACCGAGTTCTGAGGATTTTTTTGGAGTTCTTCTATGATTAATGGTGCTTTCTTGTTTCTTCTTAAAGATCTTTCAATATTCGAAGTTTGATTTATTTCTTCTTACAGGGTTGGAGAATCATAGCAGTTGCAGAGTTTGGCTTTTCTTCTTTCATTTCACTCCTCCTTAATTTCCGGAGCATCTGGACCGTCCGCATTGTCTCTCAGGAACCTGGACCGTTGGAAAACTTTCCAATTATACCCTTTCAACGGTACTCTCATCCTTACCTCTCAAGGTCCTTTTCGTCTTCACAAAAACAGACTTTCTTTGTTTTTTTTCTTGCCGTTTCTTTTCTCTCACACACTCTCAGTTAAAAGTTGAAACGAACACACTTAGAGGTTTTTCTCTGTATTAATTCTGTCTGATTTCGATTCTTTCGCAGCCATGTCTCTGAGACCGAACCCTAGAACGGAGGTTCGTCGGAACATCTCCTTTTTTGAGATGTTCTTCTTCTTCTTCTTCTGTGCCCTTTTCTCCTCTTGGCGCTTCGTAGTTTTCTTTGCACATCTCGTTCATTCGTGGAGAAACTTTAACCTCAAATCACATCTCATTTTTTGAGCCTCAAAACACATCTCATTTTTTGAGAAACCCTAACCTGAATTCAAATTTCTTTGTTAGTCTGCGATTCTCGTCTTTTTTTCCCAGTTGGTCTAATGCTGAATTATAGGGTTTTTGCTTTGACTGGTTTATGTGGTTTGTTTTAGAGAAGAGAAGCAAAGAAAAAGAGGAGGCCCACGCATGTCTCTGAGACTGAACCCTAGAACGGAGGTTCGTTGGAACATCTCATTTTTTGAGATCTTCTTCTTCTCGTTCATTCGTGGAGAAACTTTAACCTCAAAACACATCTCATTTTTTGAGAAACCCTAACCTGAAATTCAAATTTAATCGATTCTCCCTTTGTCAGTCTGCTATTCTCATCTTATTTTCCCCTTTAATGGGAGTTGGTCTAATGCTGAATTATAGGGTTTTTGTTTTGACTGGTTTTTGTGGTTTGTTTTAGAGAAGAGAAGAGAAGAAAAGAAAAAGAGGAGGCCCACGCGTGTATCAGTATCAAACTCCTTTTCATTCCAAGTCTTGCAAGTATTACTTGACCTGACAATCACGGCGTCTCTCAATTCAACTAATGGCGAAGGTGACCATGTATTCATTTTCTTTCAAATATCATCATCTTGCCCTTGTAAATTTTATTTTATCGACTTCCATAATATCAATCGTTTTTTTTCTTCTTCTTGAAGAAACTACCTGGATGGTCGTAGATTCTTAGCATTTATCCCAGCTACATTCATGTTCTGCTTATTGAATTTTCATTAGCTCACTCTGATTTTTTCCTGATAAATGGAAAATCCAATAATCGGATATCTTTGTTTTGCACTATTCTGGAGTTAATTTATTTTTTCCTCTACATTTTAACCTTTGCTATTGGTAATTTATTGGCTGGTTTTCATGGAAACTAGTGAGAGACCTGTGCAATGCACAAAAACATTCGAATGAAAAAATATAATTAAATTTGAACATGATATAGTAATTTTAAATTGATTAACTGTAAATACAGTAAAAATTGTAGATATAAGAAGGATGATAATAAAATAATCTTGTGTGCCTCAAAACAACATTTGCCACATATCCGATTTGCGTGTGTTGGTAAAGATACAAACCCATTGAACGAATGATTGAGAATAACCAAAGCTCAATTCTACCATTCAAAAAAATTGTTTGATCAACAAAAAGAGATGGAGATGGTTAAAACTGTAGAAGCATACGAGAGAAATTATAAAACAATACTCCTACATATAAGGTTGAATAAAATGTACCTGTGAGGGTACTTTCTCTAGGAAGTTTCAAATGGGGAGCGAAGTAGGAAATAGAAGTAGAGAGGGTAGAGGGATAGCAAAAGAGAGATATTTAAAGAAAAAGAGTGAGAAGAGTTGAGCCGCATCAAGAGTAGTAATGGCACAACACCTCTCTATTATAATCAAAATGTGGTGGTTGTATGTATATATTGATAATCACATTATAAAAATATATTCAGTTCACAATTAATGGAAAAAAAGTCACGCACAAAAAAAATTGTAGATCAAGAGAAGTCAAATGCGTCATGAGTCGCATGGTTGATGATTTCATAGACGCCATGAGGAACAACAATTTTATGATGCTTGTGTCTTTGTGATCCCTCAACAACTCAATCGCTTTGCCCTAGGGATAGTATTGCCCTGCCATTCTCCGGCATTTGCAACCACTAATGACCTGCCACCAAATACAAAAATCAATAAAGTTCTTGCTCAAAACTATCTGAATCTAAAGGTGAGCAAACAGAGATTAATGCGACCACCCCACCCAACTGAATCTAAAGGTGAACAAACAGAGATTAATGCGACCACCCCACCCAAAAAAAAACTGGTGAAAGAGATCTTATTGAAAGCTCAAGAAGGTTAGGAAATGAGCCAATTTTCAAAATCATGAGTCATCCAAGTATCCAACCCAAACAATTGCACTAAATGAGTCACCCAATAAAATATTCCAGATAGACGCCAATGGCGCAAACTTGATAAACTTGCCTTGTAACTCCAAACCCCTCAGCCCTCACCCTTGGACAGATTAGATAAATGGAGGTCATGGTTGAGCCGGGAGATATTAACGTTGGTGGGAAGTTGAAAATTTTGATTTGCAATCTAGAAATGAAAGGTGCCACTACAATCTAGAAAGATTAACTATAAACAAGAGTTCTAATTTTATCTATTGTCTCCAAAGTGACATCTAAATAAGTGGAAATAGTTTAATATAAAGACTCAAAACCTTTTGGAGGAGTGTCGATTCCTAACAGTTATGCCATTCAAATTTTAGAGCGAGTAAGTCAAAACGTTTGGTTGGAGTCTTAATTGAGTTGGAGTTCCATTGAGAGTGGTATGAATAGAAGAGCTCTTTAAGTGTAGTGGTTCACTCCAACAACGATGAATAGAAAAGATCTTTAATTGTAGTGGTTCACTCCCCAGAAGAAAGAAACCCATCTCTTAAAAAAAGGAATGCATGAATGAATAAATACAAAAGAATACTTGATAAATAATAATGCGATATGGTGCATGACATATCGCACAAATATATATATATATATATATATATATATATATATATATATATATATATATATATATATAATATTCAAATGTAAACTGAGCTACTGCCACATGGGTTCATGTACAAGGTAGATTTAGAAATTGGTTATTAGATCTTCCAGAGGCACAACACTTGAGTCACGGCATGAGAGGTCTAAAGCTGCACAATTCAGTTCTCATCCAGTGCATCAGTCAAGTACTCAGCTACATGCCAAAGACTTGATTTATCTCTACATGCTTGCAAACAATATGTGATAAAATAAGAAATCAAGAAAGGAAAACAAGCACCTCCTCGGTCGTTGATGTGAGGAGGGTGCCTCAGCTTCATTATATTGCCATGTGTCTCACTTTAACTCCTTTTTATTTGTGGTTAACGTTTAGGGTTAAAGCATCTAACCATGATTTTTAGAAAATAAAAATAAACTTGTTTAACCCTATGGGTTAAAACTTTTTAGCCGTAGTGCAAAGCAGTTACAAGGGACTTTATGAGGGGCGAGGAATAGACTATTGCTCATCAAGAAATTCTTCAAGCATAAATGTTGTGGCAGTTTGTTTGCTTATGAACATACAGCATGTGTACCCACGTAATTATAGGAGTTTCTGAATTAAAATAATATCATGTGTTTTGTTGGGAACTTGCGTAATCATATAAGTTCCTCGATTTCCAATGCAGATCCAATGTAATAAAAGTTATTTGGCAAGGAAAATAATCTGCAGCAGCATCTCACCCCTTTAACTTGACTTGTGTCCCTTTTTAATTCCCTCTATGTGGTCAATAAAATAGTAAGGATAAATAATGCCACAGCCCCAATTTAAGGACTTAATCACTTATGTTAACACCTGTATATAACTCTCTAGACAATACAATGAATGAACTAAAACAATGCATTTTTTTTTTTGAGTAGTCCAAAATTGACCAGATATCAGTTGAGCCTAGAAACCTTAGATAAGAAGTGGCCCATGAGCCAAAAAAATGATGTATAGGCCCTGAAGCCCGTGGCTCGGCCTCTCTGGATAATGTCCATGTGCTTTTTCTTTCGCTTCTTATCGTGGTTGTATTGCGAGTAGCGATCTTTCTAGATTTGAGAAGGTGCATAATGTGCACACTTCTTTACTATCATATTGCGTTATGTAAGCATCGGAAAACAGTGCGACTTTGTGAGCCGTTGAGTATGATGGTATGTATTGATCTAGCTGTTTACCTTAGAATGAGGGGTTCTTGTATTCTTAAATGGAACATCAAACTACATAGATAAAATGAAGGGTTCTTATATTCTAAACGGTCCAGATTGAATTACAGAACGTTGTCTTTTACTTTGAGTAATGGAACATAGGGAGAAGAAAAACAAAAGAGCGAAGAAAATAGGGGAGAGAGAAAAAGAGAGGAGAGAAAAGAAAGGAGAGGTACCATACCAAAAAAGGGAGAGTGGGTGAGTCTGGACAATGCAAACGACCCCGAGTGTTAATTGATTTATCACGGATATATACCTGACGATAGTTATCTAGCAGAATTAAAAATGAGGTGGAGAGGAAAGTGGGGATTTGTATGTACAAGCGATTTATGAAGAAGGGGTGGGACATTCTCTGGAGACATAGAAGAAAAATATCTTCTTGTCTTTGTTGAAATCCAAGTAGTGCAAGAGAAGAGGCGTTTCCACTATTGAGGAGTTGCCGTAATTGCTTCTATTCAATGAATCTGGTCCTATGATATCAAGAGTTGTAACTGCCAATTATCCTTCTCTATTCTTTGTTTGCAAACGTCACCAAACGTTTTTGTTGAAATCCAAACGTTACGAAAGAAGAGACATTTATTAACTAATACTTAGCCAAAATGTTTTCTCCCCTTCTCCTTCTGCCACGTAGCATTATTATCGAATGCCACGTGTCAAATAATTTCAGATTTAGATTTCGAGTCCACACCCAATCGTCTCATTTGTAACTATTTTACCGCTTCACTAGCATCTCTTCGGTTTTGAGCTCCCACCCATTCGTCCCATCTATACACGATTCCAGGTCTCTTCATTATCTCTAAACCAAATTACTGTTTCATCTTCAAGGGTTTTCAAAACTCTCTTCCCTTTCAAATGAAGAGACATTCCTCGAAATTCTTTTCGCCTTCCAAGAACATGATCATTCCTCTCTCTCCCATAAGGTTTAAGCTCTTCCCTCACCAAGCACTTCCCTATCTCCCTTCTCTCTCTCCATTTCTCCTATTAGATATCGTTTCTATTCGACACCTCGTGGGTTTGTTTTTGTCTTCAACAAAGGTGTGCTCTACATCCTTATCTATCTTTTTTGGGTTTTTTTTCCAGCTCCTGCAAAGAAACGGAGGTTCTCTTTCATCTTTGTAATCCTGACACTGGTATTGGCCATTGTATGCCCGAAACGAACTGTGATTTTTGTCATCCCGACACCGGTATTGGCCATCGCAGCCCGAAACGAAACTGTTCTCCTGGGATTAAATTTGTAAATCCTTGCAAACTCCAACCCCGATCAAGAATCCCGGTAAATGGTTTGCAACGAAGAAGAATCAAATTGTCAAATAGGGAGATGTGTTTTGTGGGAAACTCACGGTACTAGAAGCTCTGAATTATGAATAATTGTAAGTTTAGTTGTTTGTGAAATTACAGATCTCACAACTTTAATGACCTTTGTTGTTTTGAAATTTCTTTGGAGTTTGAGTTGTTGCTTAATCTATTTTCTATTTAGTGGGTGTTTTTCCAATATTTGCAGATGGTGGACCTAGCACAGTTGTAGGACTTTAAAAAAAATTAGGATATGTACTTTTACTTATGGTTGAAATCTTACTTTAATTATTGTTGCTCCTTCAGATATGTTGGTGAAATATTAGATATTGTGGTAATGGAAATATAAACGTTAAGCTAAAAGATAAAGGGAGATTTAGTTGATGTGGAATGCAACTAAACTAAGGCTACCACAGTTTCATATCTCTATTTCTGTTTTGCAACAAAATAAGGGGATCAGATTTAAAGTTAAGCACATCCTCTGTTTTGATCTCCTGTGCATCGATTAGGCCGCAACCCAGTTAGTGTGGTTAGAACTCTTTCCTTAATTTCTGCTTTCTTTACTTTGAATAATAATTTTATATTATACTATAATATTTAAGTAGTGATTTATTTTGATCAGTTTATATATTTTATTTATTTAGAATCTATTCATTTGTTAACAAGGATCTTAGCATACAAGCGTTGCGTAATAGTGATTGTGAAAAGGTACTTCTTAACTCCTTTCTTTACATTGTTACAAGGCCTTTTCATTTTATGAATTATAATTAAAATTTGTTCATGTTTTAAAATTGGATTTAGATGCATTATGGTTCAGTTTCAGTTTATAAAACCGATTCCTTAGTGATTTCAATCTTTATTGTTAATTGTTTGTAAGATTTTCTGTAGAAAAATATTGTGTATATATTCACTACAGATTTCTTGTGAAGGAGGAAGGTTTAAGTTGCACCCATGTAAGCATCTCAATTCATATGTAGTGTTTTTCTCTTAAATTTGATCCTGTTGAAGAAATGTGTTTTTCTTATTTGCTTTTAAAATTTCCTGTAACATGCTTAGAGCACTAATGGGATCTCTAATGATATTGTTGGTTAGGAAGATAAACGATCCCTGAAAACATTCTGAAGTGGTATTAAGAACTTTGCCACCTTAGTCTATACTATCTTTTTTTTTAAAAATTTCAAAGGAAAAAGGTTTGGGTATCAAATCTCTTTAAATTGTTTTTGAGCAATGCCTGATTAGATGAGAGAAATAGCCTTGATACTTCTGACCATAGTTTTGTGTCTTCCAGTTGAAAAATTCTTAATCATACCCATTTGGTCAAGATCCTTGATCATCTATGTAAATTTCTACAATTTATCATTGAATATTTTAGGTTTTCTATCTTCCTCTTTTATTTACTCCACCGGTGCATCGCACGGGGTCTTCGCTGGTTTCTACAATTGCAAAGCTGCGGTAACTGTCTCTGTTCAATGAGAATTATCAAGAGTGGTGACTGCCAATTACCCTGCTTTTGCTTTGTTTGTCAAACGTCAAAAACTCCGATGCTGGAGACGCGTGTTTAGATCAGTGCCAAGAATATTAAAGAGTTGTGTATGTTCCAATGACTAACAAAAAATCTATATCACAACCAATAGTAGAGAGGCACGTGGCATAAATACCCTAAAAACCCTCTACAATCGCCACGTGTCCTCCCCCACCCTTGGCTTTCATGTAGTATAATTACAAGACGTTAAAGAATCACTGTCAATCAAACACAAAACCACAAAAAGTTTTTAACAGATGCTATCATCAGATACTTGTTACTTTAAGTTACAAATTCATATATCTGTTACCCCATTTTCTCTCTGAGTAGGCACTAATCTTTGATTTAATTATCTTGTCACAATACATATATTTGGTTGAATAAATGAATTACCCTTCGTATATGAGCTCAGTAAGTATGAATTTGTATAATTCATAGACCAGGTTTCGAAGTAAGACAAACCTAGTTGCTGTTTGTGTGTGAAAAGTTCTCATTTGTGAATTTCTATTCATGATATTTCCTTGTGCTTGTTGAATGTACCTTCTGTATCTTTTGCTTGATGCCTACTTTACACAATTTAGTATGGTTCCTTCACTCTGTACTCTTTTGTTAGCTTGACAGGTTTTGGTTGAAAATATATCTTGGGCAAATAGGCCTAGGCAATGGTATGCTGATTGGTTCTTTGGATAATTTTCTCAGATATCCTAAAATTCCTTCAACTCCCTATAACTATGTTAATAAATTCAAATATCGAATGTTTTTAGTTTGAAATTTATCATAATATTATTTACTTATCTATAACGTTATACTAAAAGAGCCTACTACCGCTCAAGAACTACCCTCGTCACCGTTATTTTAGTACAATACCTTTTGCAGATCTCTTAAGTCCCTCACCATTTTAACCGCTTTTTTGGCTTAAAGAAGCTCTTTTCAACCACCTCTTCGACACACTCTTTTTGTTATTCCCCTTTACGAAGATATGAACCACCCTGTTCAATGCCATCTTCAACCTTTCGCAACTCTCTGGAATTTCGATAAACTTATAAATATAGCTTCTAATTAGAACTGATCTAATCTCTCCATTGGCGTAATCAATGAGAAGCGAAGCCGAGACACAAAGATTTTGATTCATTTTTGCTGATTCTTCTGTTAATTATATCTGTCTCAGATCGACAATTTATCTCTCCAGATTGAAAGTTCGACTTTTTCTATACAAGTTGTATGATTTACCGTTCCTATCATTGCTTTTGGTAGAGTCGATTCTGTTTGTGTGTTTATTCTAGAGGAAAAAATTGTTGTATGGAAGCTAAATATAGGGGTTTTAGGGAGAAATTTCAGAAATATAGGTTTTTAGGACCTGTTCTACGCAAATTACGATGAAGGTTGATACTTATAGCATTCCTCATGTAAATATGGTATTTTTGCGGTTATGGGAGAGAATTTCAGTTTTTTTTTTTTAGGATTGAAATATCATCTATCAGTAGGCTCTATTTATTTTTTTTCTATAACTATAATTGAATCAAGTAGCTATAATGTTTTGTATGTTATCTTGTGAATACAATGTTCTGTATTATATTGGAAGAGATGCAAGTGCTCCATTTTACATCGTGTTCTTAGGTTGAAGAACGGGATGTAGTGTGAGGAAGTTCGGTGTGCACCACCTGTTCTACTAAATGTTCTTGAGCAACTGAGAGAATTTTAGTTTTTATTTTTTTGGATTGAAATATCATCTATTAATAGTCTCTATTTATTTATTTCTATAACTATAAGTGAATCAAGTAGATATAATGTTCTGTATGTTATCATGTGAATACGTTGTTCTGTTACTTCTGTATATATTGGAAGAGATGCAAGTGCTCCATTTTGCATCGTGTTCATAGGTTGAAGAATGGGGTGCAGTGTGAGGAAGTTGGGTGTGCACCACCTGTTTGACTAAATGTTCCTGAGCAACCGAGTGGTCCTACTCGGAAGGAATTGGTCCAATCCGCTACTTTGGGGGCATCAATCCCCGATTGTGAGTGCTCCAACATTTGCTCGACGTTTTGTCTCACTAGCCCTTTTGGAGTTGGAAGCGCCTTGTGCTGTAACCTCCTTTTCGTCCCCTCTTTTATTGACCTCATAGTCCTAGATAAATTATTTGATGAACAGTGAATATTACTTTATTATTGATAGTTCAAATTGATTGTGCTTCTTGCTGCTTAATTTGTATCGTCAATTGTTTCTTTTATTTCAAATTCCATCAATTACGTTACCTTATTGTTTGAGTGAATATCTTAATCCATTCGTGATAGAACTAGCTCTATGTCTCTGTATACGATGAAAATTTCAGATAAGATCCTCAAGTGTTCGAACTTAGTTTACACCTTTTTCGGATAATCAAGGTTGCAAGTGTACAATTTTTCCTGAAACTCTGTAAACTGTAGTGTTTGGGATGATAGCTTTCAGTGTTTCTTAAGAATCCACCTAGAGAGAAACTTTAATACGTTGGGCAAGGCCTGGTCTTTAGTATAGGACTTTGCTTCTAATTTATTTGAAAGCCTTGCATGTGCCTTGCACGTGCAAGCCCCACTAGTTTTCTTAAAAGCTTGGACATTATTTATTACTAGTGGAATGCACATCCTATGCACGTGAATGTACAGTCCTATCATTCACCAAGTGATTTGAAAGAGGGAAAGAGAATAAATACAATTCCAAAATCTTATTCCACAAATAGAAACAAAAGATCTACAAATACATTGAAACTATAATCTATTTACAGCCAATAATTTCTTTTTTATTTTTATTTTAAAAAAAAACCACGGAAAGAAAAAAATACAAATAGAAGGATTAGAAAACAGACTATAATTATAGTCCATTGTTTTTGG
>JABCRI010000468.1:0-22358 GCA_015143295.1 Tetracentron sinense | reverse complement strand
ATCATGGATATTTATTAGCCCGACCAGATTTTGAGAATTCTTTTCAAAGGAATCCGAGTTGTTTTCCCTATTTTGGCGCTCTGAGATCCCTAAATTCATACTTGAAAGTTACTCTGCTTAACCTACAAACCCAACACTAAATCCCAAACCCTGATCGATTTTGATGCCATGTATTCCATAACTCTTCAGATTTTGCCCAGCCTTATTGTGGAATTCTTTCGATCAATCCGAGATTGTTTTCCCGATTTTTGGCACGAAGTCAACCGTAATCATACATATAACGTATACTCGTGCCTAAACCCAAAATTGCGCTAAATGCCAAATCGTGGGTTGGTTTTCGATTTTCCTTTTTCTGCTAAGTGCCATGGTTTTCGATTCCCGATCCAACACCTAAGGGTGGAATTCGTTCAAAGGAATCCTAGTTTGTTTCCCGATTGGCACCGAGATCCCTAATTTACCATACTTGAAGTATACTTCTGGCCTGAACCTTCAAACAACCCCCCCCTACGCATTGATCCGAACCTGTGATCGGAAATTTCGATTCCATTACATCTCTTCTAACGCAATGTATTTTTACTCTGCTATGTGTGGGAAATTGCCCCTTTTCGATAGATCGAGGTCGTTGCCGATTTCGCACCTTGATAGCGAAATCCAACTATAATATTTTTTTTGGGAGGGCAGGAAGCTTGTAGGCGACCCCAACCAAATGGAATAAATATCTACGGAAAACAATTTACCATTCTCATATAACCTGACCCATAAGAGTCCATAGCGAATATTAGATAATCCCATTGGAACCAACCGAGGGAACTAAAGATATTTCCCCCAGGAGGACAAAATTTATATAAGAGCTGCGCTTTTTTGCGTTCTCGCTGAGTGTGGCTAATATCCCAAGCTCGAAGTGCTGAAGCCTCCCTACCTATATCATCTAGGATAAAACATTCCCAACGGCGCAGACACATTTCCTTTTTACACACTATACGGCCCCATTGGAGTCGGATTCATGCAATATGCTGATACCTAATCTTGCGAGCAACCTCAAGGCCACGTCGAATAGCATTAGCTGCGATGTAGATCACAGTTTTTTCTGGGCGCCCACACCGGCTAAACCCTATAATTGCACTTCCTATTGGCTTCCCAAAGGATCAACCTGATTAGGCCACTATGCCCCTGTTTTGCTGATACCATCCGTATTCAATTAAGGTGACCATCCCCTTGGTGGGACCCACGAGAACCCCACGCATAATCCAAGGTCCAGTAAGACCTTGATTACAAAGTCAATATATCTCTGTGTCTGCATTAGCGTTTCCCCAGCTATCTTGTCTTATACTAAGCCGATCACCACACCTCAATAATTTTCCCTATGACCCATCCGAATTTGCCGGTACTACAATTTCCTAAATGTCTTTTTATTTATCCTCTCGAACCAAACATTATATATAACGCTACAAAAAACAATTTTTGCGAATGATCCCCTTGATATTGTTGCCCTTTCCAATATCTTTCAAATAACGGACATATCTTCCAATCAATTAACTCGTGCGGACATGCATCCGTATCGGTTTAGACATTTGGCCCAGATTACGAATAAAAGCCCGAGCAAAGAGATGTCATGCTTTTCATGAGCTAGTCGACTAGGTTCATTGGCATCGCCACATCCTAACTGAAATAGCCTGTCCTTAAGTTGGATAGGGCATGGCGAATAGCCATCCAAGTAATCATCGAATGTTTAGGAATTGCATGGAATGCCATAGGAGGTTAGCCCAGCAAACATGATATTAGAAGACCTGATGTGATTCCAAGCCGATTTTAAAGAGAAATTACCATTAACAAGTGGAGTCCAAACAATACGGTCGGCACCCTCACCCAGTAATGAATGTTACTGATCTCTTCCCACACGCCAATCAGCTCAGGAAGGCTAGGAGCTTGGAGAATCCATCCATTCTCTTGCCGAATAGAAGCACTAAGGCATTTCTGTCAATACCGTGAATATAAGAATCTGTAACTCTGCATTCCTTCAGTAAAACACCTCTAGGATGCTAATGATCAAGCCAATCCGAGTGGAGAGACCATCACCAACTAAATGATGAATAGCACCTCGGCTAGCGTCTAGTCTTCAAAATACTTCGGACACTCCAAGATGGCGAAGCTGGCATTTTCATAGTCCAAATAGACTCCTTCTTAAGGTATCTAGCCCGGAACCACGCAACCCATAGAGAATCTTTCGTAAGAGGCAATCTCCCATATACGTCTACATAAGGCGCTATGGTTCCAGTCCAGCACTCTTCGCAACTCCAACCCCCTTCTGCATGAGGACGGCAAACGTGTTCCCAAGCAACTTTGTGAATAGAACTATGAAGATCAGGGGCCTGCCCAAGAAAACGGGCGAGCAAGACGCTCAATAAGCTTAATGACCCCTTAGGTAACAAGAAGACGCTGCACCAATACAAATGGAAGCTATGGAGAACCCCCTTAATAAGCTCCACTCTCCCTCCATAGGACAACCACCTGTTTTCCCAAGAAGAAATACGTTTCGAGATTTTATCAATGAAATCATGACAGTTCCCAAATGTAAGCCGTGTCGCAGAAAGGGAAGTCCCAAATAGTAATGGGCAAAGTACCAGCCCGGAACCCCAACTTGTTTTGAATTGGACCCGCTTCCTCGTGCGCACATTAGCAAAGAAAACATGAGACTTCATCAGATTGGGACCCAAGATTTGCTTTAAGGTGGAGTCAATAGCTTTAAGGGACCCAAGATTTGCGCGAGCAAAAATAACCAGATCATCAGCAAAGCAGAGGTGTGTGATCAGCGGAGACAAGCATAAGGGATGGGGAGAAAGCCGACCTTCCTGAGCTTCCTTATCAAGCAAGGTAGATAAGACCTGCATAACCAGCATAAATAAGTAGGGGGAGATAGGGTCCCCTTACCTCAAGCCACGACTGCCATGAAAATAGCCCACCCGTTCCCCATTTATCATAATGGAAAAACGGGCACCTGAGATGCAAGCCATGATCCAGTCAATAAATCTGACAGGAACACCATGTTTAAGTAATACCATCTTAACAAAGTCCCATGAAACAGTATCATAAGCCTTTTAATATCAACTTTAATAGCCATTCTAGGAGTGCCACGGGGAAGGTGATAATTGTGTAGGAGCTCCTGACAGAGGAGAATGTTATCCGATATGCTACGACCTTTGATAAAGGCTGATTGATTGCCATTCATGAGCTTGCACATGATTGGCTGAAATCTGCCGACAAGCATTTTAGATATGAACCTATATATAACATTACAAACGATATAGGTCTGAAATCGGCAAACGTCTCGGGCCTATCTTTCTTAGGAATAAGCGCGATTAGCGTAGCATTAACCTCACCCAACAACTTGGAGCTAGCAAAGAAGCTAAGGATAGCTTTGGTTAAATCAATTGAGATAATATCCCAACATGCCTGAAAAAATTTTGCCGTAAAGCCATCCGGCCCAGGAGCCTTATCCCCATTCGAGCTAAACACAGCCTCTTTGACATCGGCAGCTGAAAAGTCCGCAGATAACCCAGAGCTATCCTCCTCCCCCAACACATGGGCATGGGGTAGGGGAAAAGAGCACGGCTCTAGGGTGGGATTAGCTGATAGAAGATTTGTGAAAAATGCAAGCGCAAGATTTGCCAGGCCATTCTGATCACTAACCTGTGCACCGTTTCCGCCTTTAAGCGATGTAATGGAGTTTCGATTACGTCTAGCAGTGATGGACCGATGAAAAAAAGCATTATTACCATCTCCCAGTTGAAGCCATTGAATGCGAGATCTCTGCCTTAGCTCAGCCTCCTCAGTAGCAAGAATTGTTGAGAGCTGTAATTTTGTCGCGACCCAAAACCCACCCTAGGAGTTAGAGTGAATCATGATCACCTACCCTGTAAGCAACCTCACCAACTCGTGTGATAATCTCAAAAGGCCCAACATACCGAGGACTGAGCTTGCCTCGCTTTCCAAATCTCATGATCCCTTTGCTAGGAGATACTTTCACAAAAACTTGATCCCCTACTTGAAATTCCAAGTCCCTACGGCGCGTGTCCGCATAACTTTTATGGCGATCGTGAGCGGCTTTAAATAGATCCTGAATGATCTTAACTGTGCCTGCAGTTTGCTCAATCAACTCCGGACCAAGTACTTTCCTTTCTCCTACCTCATCCCAATAGAGAGGAGACCTACAACTTCGCCCATACAAGGCCTCAAATGGTGCCATTTGGATACTCGCCTGATAGCTGTTATTATAGGCGAATTCAACCAAAGGCAAGTGCTCTTCCCAACTACCTCTGAAATCCAACATACAAGCCTGAAGCATGTCTTCAATGACTTGGTTCACTCTCTCGGTTTGTCCATCCGTCTGTGGATGAAAAGCGGTGCTGAAATCAAGTCGGGAACCCATAGCCTCCTGGAAGCTTTTCCAGAATCGTGATGTGAATCTTGGATCCCGATCTGACACAATACTAACGGACACTCCGTGCAACCTCACCACTTCCTTGATGTACAAAGCGGCTAACTGACTAGAGTTGAAAGTAGTTCGGTAAGGTAAGAAGTGAGCGGACTTCGTCAAATGATCCACTACTACCCATATCGCATCTGAGCCCCTTGCCGTCTTTGGCAAGCCAACTATGAAATCCATGGATATGTTCTACCATTTCCACTCGGGAATCGGAAGGGACTGTAATAGACCTGCGGGCCGCATGTGTTCTGCTTTTACCTGTTGACACACCAAGCACCGTGCTACATATTCCGCAACCTCCCTCTTCATATTCCGCCACCAAAAGTGACTCTTGAGGTTCCGGTACATCTTTGTACCCCCTGGATGCACTGTGTACTTCGAACGGTGTGCTTCATCCAAAATCTCTCTTCGAAGATCTGCATTGGCTGGGACGCACAGCCTTCCCTTGAATGTGATAGCACCCCGACTAGTGAGAGAGAAGTCCTCACTACCCTTAGCAACTTCCTTGTCCCGATAAGCCAACAATTCAGCATCCGTGGCTTGGTATTCTTGGATCAAATCTATAATGTATGGCCGAACCGTGACATTTGCCAGGATAGGACTACGAACAGAGTCATTCACACTAATGTCCAGATTTGCCAAGTCTTCAAGTAGCTTTCATTCCTGCACTAACATGCATGCTAATAACCCCGGAGGTTTTCTACTCAAAGCATCAGCCACTACATTTGCTTTACCCGGGTGGTATTGAATGGTACAATCATAGTCTTTCAAAAATTCCATCCAACGCCGTTGCCTTAGATTCAATTCCTTTTGGGAAAAGAGGTACTTGAGGCTCTTGTGGTCCGTATACACATAGAATTCCATCCCGTATAAGTAATGTCGCCAGATCTTGAGTGCAAACACGACTACGGCAAGCTCTAAGTCGTGCGTGGGGTAATTCTTCTCATGCTCCTTCAATTGCCTCGATGCATAGGCAATGACTTTCTTGTGCTGCATGAGTACACACCCAAGTCCAACGTGTGAGGCATCACTATACACCTCATACCCATAAGGTCCAGATGGCACAGTAAGGACAGGGGCTGTAGTAAGCCTCTTCTTCAGTTCCGTGAAACTGATCTCGCACTTATCACTCCATACAAACTTGGCGTTCTTCCTTGTCAAGTAAGTGAGCGGTGCTGCAAGGCTAGAGAACCCCTCTACGAATCTCCTGTAGTAGCCTGCCAACCCAAGAAAGCTGCGTATCTCGGTAACACTCTTGGGCCTCGCCCAACTCATAATTGCTTCGATCTTCTTTGGATCTACCGAGATACCTTCTGCAGAAACAACGTGGCCTAGGAATGCCACCTCTTCCAACCAAAACTCACACTTGCTAAGTTTGGCGTATAGCTTGTGCTCTCTTAGCATTTCCAAAGCAAGTCATAGGTCGCGTGTGTGATCTTCCCGTGTCTGGGAATAGACCAAAATGTCATCAACAAATACAATCACGCACCTATCAAGATATGGCCGGAACACCCGGTTCATCAAATCCATAAAGGCTGCCGGCGCGTTCGTGAGTCCAAAAGGCATCACCAAGAACTCGTAGTGTCCATACCGAGTCCTGAAAGCAGTTTTGGGAACATCTTCCACCTTAATCTTCAACTGGTGATAACCCGATCGAAGGTCTATCTTCGAGAAAAATCTCGCTCCCTTCAACTGATCGAACAAGTCATCAATCCTAGGCAAGGGATACCTATTCTTTATAGTGACTTTGTTCAATTGCCTGTAATCGACGCACATCCGCATCGAGCCATCTTTCTTCTTAACAAACAACACCGGGGCACCCCACGGTGAGACACTTGGTCGAATGAAACCAAGACCTTGTAATTCTTCCAACTGGGTCTTTAACTCTTTGAGTTCAATAGGGGCCATTCTATACGGAGCCCTGAAACCAGGAGCTGTGCCTGGTGCAAGCTCGATCACAAACTCAATCTCCCTGTCTCGAGGCAATCCTGGCAACTCCTCTAGAAATACATCCAGGAATTCACTCACGACTGGAATAGTCGATGAGTCCTTTGCCTCGGGGTTAGCTAAGCTCAACGCCGCAAAACGAGCGATATCTCTACCTTTCAACCCCCGAAAGTGAAATGGTTTTCCTCCTACCGGCTTGAAGAGTACCATCTTCTTAATAATTCAATTTGTATTAGTTGTATAATACTAATATACATCACATCAAGTCATCAGAGTATTCATCACATTATACTTATACTTTAGTGTTCTAGCGTACCTAGGAACCGTACTTGGTTAAAGCAACCATTTTAGACTAAGACTAAAGTTTAGTCTTAAACTTGGAACCAGACTCGTTCCCGACTCACTTCCTTCCTAACTTGTTTCCTAACATATGCTCTTGTCAAGTCGTTGTATAAGATTCTAAGTGACCCTAGAGACCTAAAGCCTAAGCTCTGATACCACTTCTGTCGCGACCCAAAACCCACCCTAGGAGTTAGAGTGAACTTTGGACGACTAATCATGGCTTACATGACTTGCTTGACAAACCAACCTGCAAAAACCCACAGAGCATATACAATAGAAGATGACAGCGGAAACATAACTATAAAACACAGCGGAAGTCTAACAACCTCTAAGTATATACACATGGTCCAAGTTTAATACAAAGAAATCAAAACAAAGAAAGTGCGGACATGCCCGCCAAAATACATGGATATAATCACTCATGCTCACCCACAGCCAATCCACTCAGAATCTAACACCACCTACTGATAACCCTCTACGGGAGGTTCCTCCAAAGGCTCCTCGACGTACTCCTCTTTCACCCATGGACCAGGAGCACAAACATCAAATGGAGCAGCAGCTCCCTCAGAACCTGCCGACATAAGAAGTACGGCTGAGCATGAAATACTCAGCGGGTACTAAGCACTAACCAACAGTCATAGCATAAAAATGGCAATACATAAATCAGGAGCAATTCATATATGTTAGAAGGAAACAATTCATATCATACAAGGAAGTAAAGCAATTTATAATCATGCTTGTATTTCGTAGAAAGCCGATAAAACCTCTTGAAAACATCGTGCACTTGACTTGGCTTGAAATATCTTTTCGTACTTGAAAGCTTGTCGTGTTTGTCTTGCTTGATCTTGTCGAGCGTGTCGTACGTGTCATGTCATGCATGTCATGCGTGCTTGCTTGTGATCATGTAACTTGTGAGATACACTTGTGAGATATCCTTGTGAGATGCGCTTGAGAGATGCCTTGAGAGGGAAGGGAGACCCTTCTTTATGCAATGCACTTGCGAGGGAAGGGAGACCCTTCTTCATGATATGTATGTACTTGCGAGGGAAGGGAGGCCCTTCTTCATGATATGCACTTGTGAGTGAGGGGAGACCCCTCGTGGAATGTTGGTTCTTGTTTTCTTGTGAAAAGCGAGGTAAAACATATCGTAGGATATATCCCACCTCTAACCATGTTCTTGAAAACCTCGATAAATCATGTCATGCATGCCGTGCTCGTGGGAACCGTGTACATACTTGCATTTAAATTTAAATATGACATTTGGGTAATTTCACAACACATATAACATCAATGATTGAGCAATGTAATATTCATATCATTTAGGGAAAGCAAAAAAACACACTATCATAGGCCCTAGCAATATTCATAATTTATTAGGCATGCCTTTCCTAATTTACAACTCATTTTATTTACCTTGGCATTTCATCAAACATGGTGTGTTCATTATTCATTATTCATTTAAACCTAAATCATGCTTTTCTAGGTGAGTTTACTCACATCATAAAGGTGTGTTTATTATGGATACAATGCCCTCCCCATTTTAATCATCACAACACAACCCTTGGCATCCAATCGCCCATTCCATCTCCATTCACCATTCACAACCATCCATCTCATAGCACATGTGTAAATGAAAGAAAATCAAAAGAAATAAAGGGAAAAGAGGAACTATAACTAGGAGGGTAGTAAGAAGTACCGACCTTGAAGAAATGAGGAAGAAACCCCTTCCAAAAACGACCGTGAGGTGCTGCCCTAGCTTGGGGAACGCTCTCCATGAGTGCTTGAGCCGTGATCTTGGAGAAAAACCGGACTTGAAGTGATCTAGGGTCTCAAAACCCCTTTGATTCTTCTCCAAAAGCAAAACCCTAGCTTAGGAAACCCTTTCTCCTCTCTTCTAATCCCCCAAATCCTCTAAGTGTTGAGAATGAGCCCTAAAGGCTCGGGGTTAAACTCTTAAGGTAAGAGTGAACCGACCAAAAGACCATAATACCCTTACTGAAATTTCTGCAAAAACATGAGTGCCGAACACGTTGTGTTGTGAATAGTGTCAAACACGTTGTGCTGTGAATAGTGCCGAACACGTTGGGCTGTGAATAGTGCCGAACACGTTGTGCTGTGAATAGTGCCGAACACGTTGTGCTGTGAATAGTGCTGAACACGTTGTGCTGTGCTCGTTGTCCGTTGTCTTATGTACAATGTGCCCGTCGTGAGCTGTACAATGTACACGTTATCTGCTGCACGACGTACCCGTTGTCTGTTGCACAACGGATGCACAACGTATACGTTATCAGAGCTGGAGCTACGTTATCAGAGTACGTTGTCTATGCGTTGTCTGTGCCTTATCAGAGCACGTTGTCAGAGCACGTTATCAGAGCTACGTGCTTAGTGCCTTCCGAGCTACGTCCTTAGTGCCTTCCGAGCTACGATTGCCTACAGGTCCAGACTGTTTTGGCCATATCTTTTGACTCGTTCATCCGATTTTGACAATTCAACTTGCGTTGGGTTTGTACTTCGAAAAGGAATATTTCTGACGTTTCGGAATTTCCAATTTCTTCCTTATTTATTAATTATACCTCTTTAAAGGCAAAATGGCAACGAAAGTGTCATGCATTAAATGTGAAAAGGTCCGGGGCTCTACAAATTTAGCCAACCTCACTCTCTGTTGAATATCAGTATTCATTGGGTCAGAATCAAGATTCGAAAGCTCATGTGATAGGTTTTCTCTAGCTTGAATTACCCTCTCACTTGTATTACCAAACCGTTTCCTGCTCCAGGCTTTCAAAGCTCGTTTGGTGTTTTTGAGCTTAAGAATAAGTTGAAACATAGGAGTTCCTCGACCTTGAGGGATTCATGCTTTCCTGACTGCATCAAGGAATTCTGGATCAGTACACCAGTGATTAAAAAACTTAAAGGATTTAAGTTTACCCTTAGTTTGTGTCCTCAGAGAGACAAGAATTTGCCGGTGGTCTGAAGTAGCAGAACACCCAATCACTGCTTCAGCATTTGGGAAGTTTTGAATCAGCTCCATATTAGCACCTATCCAATTTGCACTCAATGCGCCCAGGACCAATCATACTATTTGACCATGTGAAAATAGGGCCTCTCCATCGAAGATCAGAGAGCCCCGCTTCAAAGAAACAGTCCTCAATAGCATGAGTAGAGCTTAGGTTGACCGGAATCCCACCACGCTTCTCAGATGGGGCCAAGACAGTGTAAAAATCCCCAAGCACGAGCCAAGGCAAGCTGAATAATCTAGCCAAGGCTGAAATATCTTGCCAAAGGGACTCCCTTAGCCTATAGTCATTGGCGCCATAAATTGTTGAGATGAGCATAGGCGACGGAAAATCTTTGGAGCTAGCTAGACAGTGAATGGCTTGATCAGAAGATCTAACAGGCGTAATATCAAGTTTCAGAGGGTCCGAACAAAACCAAATACGACCATTGAGAGCAGAGGAGTAGTTATCCACACTGCACCAGTCAGTCGCAATAGCCTTCATGATAATAGCTGCATTAAGGCGATGGACCTTAGTCTCGACTAAACCCACACACCATAGTTTATTATTCCTGACGAAGTCCCGAACATCACGCTGGCGAGTGCCACTATTTAGGCCTCGAACATTCCAAAATCTGACTAACATTAATAACTAAAACATATTTCCGACCACCACCCCCCAAGAACTAACACCGCTATTGTCGATGTTTAAGCCCCCCGCCTTTATCAGTGCGAGGTCTAGATGTCTCCTTATCAATACGTTGAGGTTTCAGCCCAGTCATCAGCAATTTCCCTTTGAGCGAGTGTTGTTCCATGGCTTTAGCAATTCCCGTAGCATACTTTGGAGGGGCTGCCGGTGTAGAGGAAAGAGGCACAACTACTGGCAGCTCCTCATCATGCTCGTCATCATGCTCACTAGCATCCTCCAACGCCCTACTAGTAGACAACCCTATTGCCTCATCCAAAATAGAGAATTTGTTAGGACTGTTTATCGCGACAGGCACGGGTGGCTGGATTACGGTATGTTGCTTATCACGTTTGCTAGTCACTACCTCCCAAGCTTGTTCAGATACGTCCACAAGTGTAGGGTCAAGTCCATGATCAGGACGAGACATAACAGAATTATCCCGACTGATAGGAGAGACTCTCCTACTGGGTTCCCCAATTTCAGTAGAGGAAGGTCTCGTCAATTCCCACCAAGACTTGGATGCCCTCTTCCAACTTCTACTACGCCCCCTACGGCTTGTCTCCACTTTGGTATTGTGTTTGTCCTCAGGGCCTCTTGGCTTCCCCTCTGGCAGAGAGCAACATTTAGTCGTTAGGTGCCCGAAAGTACAGCATTTGGCACATCTCGGGGGTTTCCAATCATATTCCACTCTAAGTTCATAGTCTTCATTACCATTTACGAAGATGGTAAGTTTGTCAGGAAGCTCCTGCTCCGCGGTTACCTCTATGGAGATTCTCGCATAGTTAAGTCTCTTGAGCGCCAGAGTTGGTTGGTCCGTAGTTAGTGGTTTGCCTATCAAGCTTGCAATGAAACCAAGATATTTGGAGTTCCACATAAATAGCGGAAGGTTGAAGATTTTTACCCATATAGGAATGCCAGAAAATTCAACCTTGTCTAGTTTGATACTTCTATTCCATTCGCGAAGCACCAACATGGTTTGACGTATTCTCCACGGGCCACCCTCTAGAATCACACCTTTGTCTTCCGGACAGCTGAGCTTGAACAGGTAGAAGCCAGATTCAAGGCCAATAACCTCCACTTCACCTTTCAATTTCCACAACCTGGCGACAGTATTTTTAACGACAAAATAAGATGGTTTCGGCCCGAGAAAAAACCCCACCAAGGTATTATTCCACGGAGCAGAGTCTTGATCAAGTTCCACTGCAGACCGTTGAATGAACAGTTTACCATCTCGAATATCCGGCTTGGTATATTCAAGAGTTGTACCAGCAACAGGTTTGGAGGAGCATCCAAAAAGGTTCCTCCACACAGTACTCCCAGAAGAAGTAGCTGATTTGCCCTCACAACCCTCTACTGGGTTAAGTCCCACAGGGAGATCTAGCCCAACAGGTGCACCACCTGTCTGGGATGGGCATCCAACAGTAGGCAAATGGCCAGGCTGTTCTCCGACGGTCACCAGATGAGAGTTGTCCTCATCAATGCAAGGCATTAGCATTGCATCAGAAGAAGACAAATCACCAAGAGTAGGCATTAAATGGAGGTCAGGCCCACTGCCCAAGAGATGCACAGGCTGATCTGCTTCACCAACCCCTCCAGAAGTTGCAACAAAATGATGGTTTCGAAGTCTGTCCAACCCAACACCTGAACTGCCTCCATCTATATCACCTCGAGAAGACAACCCATCAAAACAACTGTTCCGGCTAACACGCGCCGGAGCACGACCATCACCGGCCAAACTATTCATCAGAACGCCGCGACGAAGAAACTTGAAGACATAACTAAACAAACGAACAGACCCCCGGGAAGAAGGAAGGATCAAGAAAAGAAAAAGCTGCCCGGAAAGCAACCGTTGGCAGCAGCCGACTAACCCAGAGAAAGAGAGAAACAAGGAGATACACTACCCACCAAGCACCACTAGCTTACTGACTTCAGCTAGAACTAGCGCTCGATAAGTAGGCAACAAAATACGAGACAAAGTAAGGACACCAAAACCAAAGAGAAGACAAAGGAAACGATTCTCCGGCAAAAACCAAAGACAAAGGAAAAGCTTCAGTATCCCAAACTAAAGACACAGCTTAGGCAAGAAGAAGACTGCTGAAGACAATTGTTAAAAGGCCGAGAGTTCCGAGGCTGGAACGGGGCACCCCCTATTTTCTCATTTTGGAAACGAACTACATTGAAGTCTCCAAGCATTATCCAAGGCATTGTTGGGCTGGCCTGAGGCATCCGTAGAAAGTATACTTCGGCCTAATCCTAAAAAAGTGCACCAATTCCAAATCAGGGGTCGGATTTCGATGTTGTTTCTTCTAATGCATGTATTTCGACCCAACCTAAGTGTGAGAATTCGTTTCGAAGGAATCTGAGTTCGTTTTCCCGATTTGGGCTCTGAGATCCCTAAATTCATACTTGGAAAGTATACTTCGGCCTAAACCTCCAAACGCACACTAAATCCAAACTTGTGATTGGATTTCGATGCCATTTCTTTTAACACGTGAATTTTGACCCATCCTATCTGTGGGAATTCGTTTCGATAGAATCCGAGGTCGTTTGTCCGATTTGGACACCAAGATGCCGAAATCCATACGTAGAAAGTATACTTCAGCCTAAACCTAAAGAACGCACCAATTCGAAACCGGGGGTCAGATTTCAATGTCATTGCTTCTAATGCATGTATTTTGACCCAACCTAAGTGTGAGAATTCGTTTCAAAGAAATCCGAGTTCGTTTGCCCTATTTGGGAACCGAGATCCCTAAATTCATACTTGGAATGTATACTTCGGCCTGAACCTACAAACACACAGTAAATCCGAACCTATGATCGGATTTCGAAGTCATTTCTTCTAACGCATGTATTTTGACCCAGCCTATGTGTGAGAATTCCTTTCAAAAGAATCTGAGGTCGTTTGTCCAATTTCGGCACCGAGAGGCAGAAATCCATACCTAGAAAGTATACTTCGGCTTAAACCTAAAAAAGCGCACCAATTCCAAACTGTGGGTCGGATTTCGATATCGTTTCTTCTGACAGATGTATTTCCACCAAACCAAAGTGTAGGAATTCGTGTCGATCGAATCCAAGTTCGTTTGTCCGATTTGGGCACCAAGAGGCCCGAAATTCATACTTTGAAAGTATACATCGGCCTAAACCTATAAACGCGAACCAAATCGAAACATGTGATTGGATTTCGATGCCGTTTCTTCTAATGCATGTATTTCAACCCAAGCTAAGTGTAGGAATTCATTTCGATGGAATCCGAAGTCGTTTGCCTGATTTGGGCACCGAGAGACCAAAATCCATATTTAGAAAGTATACTTCGTCCTAAACCTAAAAAACTGTACCAAATCCAAACCGGGGGTTGGATTTCGATGTCGTTTTTCTAACGCATGTATTTCGACCAACCTAAGTTTGAGAATTCTTTTCGAAGGAATCCAAGTTCGTTTGCCCCGATTTGGGCACCGAGACCCCTAAATTCAAACTTGGAAAGTATACTTCGGCCTGAACCTACAATCGCACACTAAATCCAAACCTGTGATCGGATTTCGATGCCATTTCTTCTATCGCGTGTATTTGACCCAGCCTATGTGTGGGAATTCGTTTCGATGGAATCCGAAGTCGCTTGTCCGATTTAGGCACTGAGAGGAAAAAATCCATAGCTAGAAAGTATACTCCGGCCTAAACCTAAAAAACCGCATCAATTCCAAACCGGAGGTCGGATTTCGATGTCGTTTCTTCTAATAGATGCTGATTTGGGCACCCAGATCCCTAAATTCATACCTGGAAAGTATGCTTCGGCTTGAACCTACAAACGCACAATAAATCCAAACCTATGATCAGGTTTCGAAGCCATTTCTTCTAACGCGTGTATTTTGACCCAACCTATGTGTGGGAATTCATTTCGAGAGAATCCGAGGTTGTTTGTCCGATTTGGGCACCAACAGGCCGAAATCCATAAGTAGAAAGTATACTTCGGCCTAAACCTAAAAAAGCGCACCAATTCCAAATTAGGGGTCCGATTTCGATGTCGTTTCTTCTGATGGATGTATTTCCACAAAACCTAAATGTGAGAATTCATTTCAAAGGAATCCGAGTTTGTTTGCCCGATTTGGGCAGCGAGATCCCTAAATTCATACTTGGAAAGTATACTTCGGCCTGAACCTACAAACACACACTAAATCCAAATCTGTGATCGGATTTCGATGCCTTTTCTTCTGACACGTGTATTTTGACCCAGCCTATGTGTCGGAATTCGTTTCGATAGAATCCTAGGTCGTTTGTCCGGTTTGGGCACCGAGAGGCAAAAATCCATCCTTAGAAAGTATACTTTGGCCTAAACCTAAAAAAGTGAGCCAATTTCAAACTGGGGGTCGGATTTTGATGTCGTTTCTTCTAACGCATGTATTTCAACCAAACTTAAGTGTTGGAATTGTTTCGATGGATTCTGAGGTCGTTCGCCCGATTTGGGCACCGAGAGACTCAAAATTCAAACTTAGAAAGTATCCTTCGGCCTACACCTAAAAAGTGCACCAAATCCAATCCTATGGTAGGATTTCGATGACGTTTCTTCCAATGCTTGTATTTCAACCCAACCTATTTGTGGGAATTCATTTTGATGGAATCTGAGGTCGTTTCCCCGATTTGGGCACTGAGAGACCGAAATCCATACTTAGAAAGTATACTTCGTCCTAAACCTAAAAAAGTGCACCAAATCCAAACTGGGGCCTGATGTCGTTGTCATTCTTCTAGCTCATGTATTTCGACCCAACCTAATTGTGAGAATTCGTTTTGATGGAATTCGAGTTCGTTTACAAGATTTGGGCACCAATATGCCCTAAATTCCTTCTTAGAAAGTATACTTCGGCCTAAACCTAAAAACACGCACCAAACCAGTGATTGGATTTCGATGCCACTTCTTCTAACGCGTGTATTTTGACCCAGACTATGTGTGGGAATTCATTTCAATAGAATCCAAGGTTGTTTGCTCGATTTGGGCCCCGAAAGGCAGAAATCCATACTTAGAAAGTATACTTCGGCCTAAACCTACAAAAGTACGCCAAGTCCAAATCTGGCGTTGGATTTCGATGTCGTTTTTTCTAATGCATGTATTTCGACCCAACCTAAGTGTGAGAATTCATTTCGAAGGAATCCGAGTTCATTTGCCAGATTTGGGCACCGAGATGCCCTAAATTCATATTTGGAAAATATACTTTGGCCTAAACCTACAAACAAGCACCATATCAAAATTATGATCAGATTTCTATCTCATTTCTTTTAACGGGTGTATTTCGACTCACCCTATGAGTGGGAATTCGTTTCAATAGAATCCGAGGTCTTTTGCCCAATTTAGGCACCGAGTGATAGAAATCCATACTTAGAAAGTATACTTCAGCCTAATCCTACAAACGAGCACCAAATCCAAACCTGTGACTCGGTTTCGATGCCATTTCTTCTAACAATTGTAGTTTGACCCAGCCTATGTGTGGGAATTTGTTTCGATAAAATCCATGGTCGTCTGCCCGATTTGGGCATCGAGAGGCTCAAAATCCATACTTAAAAAGTATACTACGGCCTAAACGTAAAAAGCGAAGTAGTTCCAAATCGGGGGTCGGATTTCGATGTCATTTGTTCTAATGCATCAGTTTCGACCAAACTTAAGTGCGGGAATTCGTTTCGATGGAATCCGAGATCGTTTTGCCCGATTTGAGGACAGAGAGGCTCGAAATTCATACTTAAAAAAGTATACTTTTGCCTAAACCTACAAACGAGCACCAAATGCAAACCTGTGATTGGATTTCGATGCCATTTCTTCTAACGCGTGTTTTTCGACCCAAGCCAACCTAAATGTGGGAATTCGTTTAAGGGGAATCCGAAGTCGTTAGCCTGGTTTGGGAACTAAGAGGCCGAAATCTAAAGTATAATTCTGCCTAAGCCTAAAACAGTGCACCAAATGCAAACCGCGGGTCGGATTTCGATGCCGTGTCTTCCAATGCAGGTATTTTGACCTAACCTAAGTGTGAGAATTTGTTTCGAAAAAATCCAAGTTTGTTTGCTCGATTTGGGCACCGTGTGGCCCAAAATTCATCCTTAGAAAGTATACTTCAGCGAAACATGCACCAAATCCAAAGCGGTGATCGGATTTCAATGCTGTTTCTTCTAACGTGTGTATTTCGACACAACCTAAGTGTGGGAATTGATTTCGATGGAATTGGAGGTCGTTTGCCTTATTTGGGCACCGAGAGACCCGAAATTCATACTTAGAAAAAATACTTTGGCCTAAATCTACAAACGGGCACCAAATCCAAACCTGTGAATGAATTTTGATGTTGTTTTTTCTAATGCCTGTATTTCAACCCAACCAAAGTGTGAGAATTCTTTTCGATGGAATCCGAGGTCGTTTGCTCGATTTGGGCATCGAGAGACAGAAATCCTTGCTTAGAAAGTATACTTCGGCCTAAACGTAAAAAAGTGCAACAATTCCAAACCAGGGGTGGATTTTCATGTTGTTTCTTCTAACACATGTATTTCCACCAAACCAAAGTGTGGGAATTCATTTTGATTGAATCCATGGTCGTTTGCCTGATTTTGGCACCGAGAGGCTCAAAATCCGTACTTAGAAAGTATATTTCGGCCTAGATAACGCGCAATAAATCCAAACCGAGGGTTGGATTTCAATGCTGTTTCTTCTCACGCGTGTATTTTGACCCAACCTAAGTGTGGGAAATTAATTTTGATGGAATCCAAGGTCGTTTGCCCGATTTGGGCGCCGAGAGGCCCAAAATTCACACTTAGAAAGTATAATTCGGCCTAAATCTACAAACGAGCACCAAATCCAAACCTGTGATCGCATTTCGATGTTGTTTCTTCTAACGCGTGTTTTACGCCAACCTAAGCGTGGCAATTCGTTTCAAGGGAATCCGAAGTCGTTAGCCTGGTTTGAGCACTAAGAGGCCGAAATCCATACTGAGAAAGTATAATTCGGCCTAAGCCTAAAAAAGTGCACTAAATGCAAACCACAGGTCGAATTTCGATGCCGCTTCTTCTAACTCGGGTATTTTGATCCAACCTAAGCTTGGGAATTCGATTCGATAGAATCCGAGGTCGTTTTCCCGATTTGGGCACAAAGAAGCCGAAATCCATATTTAGAGTATACTTCGACCTAAACCTAAAAAAACGCACCAATTCCAAATCGAAGGTCGGAGTTTGATGTTTTTTCTTCTAACGCGTGTATTTCGACCAAACCTAAGTGTGAGAATTCATTTCGATGGAATCCGAGCTCGTTTGCCTGATTTGGGTACCAAGAGGCCCTAAATTCATACTAAGAAAGTATACTTCAGCCTAAACCTACTAACGCGCACCAAATCCAAACCTGTGATAGGATTTCGATGTCATTTATTCTAATGTGTGTATTTTGACACAGCCTATGAGTGGTAATTCGTTTCGATAGAATCCAATGTCATTTGCCCGATTTGGGAACCGAGAGACCGGAATCCATAATTAGAAAGTATACTTCTGCCTAAACCTAAAAAAGTGAACCAATTCCAAACCAGGGGTTGGATTTCGATGTCGTTTCTTCTAGCGTATCTATTTCAACCAAACCTATGTGTGAGAATTCGTACTAAAAGAATCCAACATCGGTTATCTAATTTGCGCACCGAGAGGCCGAAATCCATACTTAGAAAGTATACTTCAGACTAAAGGTAATAAAGTGCACCAATTCCAAACTGGGGGTCAGATTTCGATGTCGTTCCTTCTAACGCATGTATTTCGACCAAACCTAAGGGTGGGAAGTCGTTTGGATGGAATCCAAGTTTGTTTGCTCGATTTCGGCACCGAGAGGCTCGAAATCCATACTTACACAGTATACTTCGGCCTAGACCTTCAAACGCGCAATAAATCCAAACTGAGGGTTGGATTTCAATGTCGTTTCTTCTCACATGCATATTTCAACCCAACCTAACTGTGGAAAATTCGTTTCGATGGAATTCAAAGTCATTTGCCCAATTTGGGCACCGAGGGGCCTGAAATTCACAATTAGAAAGTATACTTCGGCCTAAACCTATGAACGAGCACCAAATCCATACCGTTGATTTGATTTTGATGCCGTTTCTTCTGATGCGTGTTTTTCGACCCAACCTAAGTGTGGGAATTCGTTTCAAGGGAATCCGAAGTCGTTAGCCTGGTTGGGTACTTAGAGGCCAGAATCCATACTGAGAAAGTAATATTCGGCCAAAGCCTAAAAAAGTGCACCCAAAGCAAATTGCGGGTCGGATTTCGATGCCATTTCTTTTAACGCGGGTATTTTGACCTGAGCTAAGTGTGAGAATTTGTTTCGAAGAAATCCGAGTTCGTTTGCTCGATTTGGGCACCGAGAGGCCTAAAATTCATACTTAGAAAGTATACTTCTGCGAAACGTTCACCGAATCCAAACCTGTGATTGGATTTTGATGTTATCTCTTCTAACTCGTGAATTTCGATTCAACCTAAGCGTGGGAATTCATTTCGATAGAATCTGAGGTCGTTTGCCCAATTTGGGCACCAAGAAGCCGAAATCCATACTTAGAAAGTATAGTTCGGCCTAAACGTAAAAGTGTGCACCAATTCCAAACCGGGGGTCAGATTTCGATGTCGTTTCTTCTGACATATGTATTTCAACCAAACCTAAGAGTGAGAAACCATTTCGATGGAATCCGAGGTCGTTTGCCCGATCTGGGCATCGAGAGGCTCGAAATCCATACTTAGAAAGTATACTTCGGCCTAAACCTACAAACACTCACAAAATCGAAATTAGGGTTCGGATTTCGATGCCGTTTCTACTAATGCTTGTATTTCGACACAACCTAAGTGTGGGAATTCATTTCAATGGAATTCGAGATCGAAATACTTCGGCCTAAACCTACAAACACGCACCAAATCCAAACCTGTGATTGGATTTTGATGTCGTTTCCTCTCATGCTTGTATTTCAACCCAAACGAAGTGTGGGATTTCATTTCAATGGAATCCGAGGTCGTTTGCCCGATTTGGGCAGCGAGAGGCAGAAATCCATACTTAGAAAGTATACTTCGGCCTAATCCTAAAAAAGCGCCCCAAGTCCAAACCAGGGGTTGGATTTCGATGTCGTTTCTTCTAATGCATGTATTTCAACCAAACCTAAGTGTGGGAATTCGTTTCGATGGAATCCGAGGTTGTTTGCCCAATTTGGGCACCGAGAGGCCGAAATCTATACTTAGAAAGTATACTACGGCCTAAAGGTAAAAAAGCCCACCAATTCCAAATCGGAGATCGGATTTTGATGTTGTTTCTTTTAACGCATCTATTTCGACCAAACTTAAGTGCGGGAATTTGTTTCGATCGAATCCGAGGTCGTTTGGCTGATTTGGGCACCTAGAGACCCGGAATTTACACTTAAAAGTATACTTCGACCTAATCTTACAAATGCGCACCGAATCCAAAGATGTGATCAGATTTCGATGCCGTTTCATCTAGTGTGTGTATTTCAACCCAGCCTAAGTGTGGGAATTCATTTCGATGGAATCCGAGGTCATTTGCCCGATTTAGGTACCGAGAGGTTGAAATCTATACTTAGAAAGTTTACTTCGGCTCAAACCTAAAACAGCGCACCAATTCCAAATTAGGGGTCGGATTTCGATGTCGTTTCTTCTAACGCGTATATTTCGACCCAACCTAAGTGTGAGAATTTGTTTCGATGGAATCCGAGTTGGTTTGCAAAATTTGGGCATCAAGAGGCCCAAAATTCATACTAAGTATAGTTCAGCCGAAACCTACAAACGCGCACCATATCCAAACCTGTGATCGGATTTCGATGTCATTTCTTCTAACACGTGTATTTCGACCCATCCTATATGTGGGAATTCGTTTCGATATAATCCAATGCCGTTTTCCTGATTTGGGAACCGAGAGACCGGAATCCATAATTAGAAAGTATACTTCAGCCTAAACCCAAAAAAGCGCACCAAAGCCTAACTGGGGGTTGGATTTTGATATCGTTTCTTCTAACGCATTTATTTTGACCAAACCTAAGTGTGAGAATTCGTACTAATTGAATCCAAGATCGTTTGCCCGATTTTCGTACTGAGAGGCCGAAATCCATACTTAGAAATATACTTCGGACTAAACATAAAAAAGTGCACCAATTCCAAACCGGGGGTCAAATTTCAATGTCGTTTCTTTCCACGCATGTATTTCGACCAAACCTTAGAATCGGAATTCGTTTCGATGGAATCCGAGGTCGTTTGCTCGATTTGGGCACTGAGAGGCTCGAAATCCTTACTTAGTATACTTCAGCCTAGACCTTCAAACGCGCTACAAATCCAAACTGAGGGTTGGATTTCGATGCCATTTCTTCTCATGCATGTATTTCGACCCAACCTAAGTGTGGGAAATTCGTTTTGATGGATTCCAAGGTCGTTTGCCCGATTTGGACATCGAGTGGCCCGAAATTCATACTTAGAAAGTATACTTCGGCCTAAACCTACAAACAAGTAACAAATCCAAACCTGTGACCGGATTTTGATGTCATTTCTTCTGACGGATGTTTTTCGACCCAACCTAAGTGTGAGAATTCGTTTCAAGGGAATCCGATGTCGTTAGCCTGGTTTGAGCACTAAGATGCCGAAATCCATACTTAGAAAGTATAATTCGACTTAAGCCTAAGAAAGTGCACCAAACACAAACCGCGGGTCAGATTTCGTTTCCGCTTCTTCTAACTCGGGCATTTTGATCAAACCTAACTGTGGTAATTCGTTTCGATAGAATCCGAGGTCGTTTGCCTGATTTGGGCATGAAGAAGCCGAAATCCATATTAGAAAGTATACTTCAGCCTAAACGTAAAAAAGCGCACCAATTCCAAACCGAGGGTTGGATTTCAATGTCGTTTCTTCTAACGTATGTATTTCGACCAAGCCTAAGAGTGGAAATTCTTTTCGATGCAATCCGAGGTCGTTTGCCCGATCTGGGCACCGAGAGGCTCAAAATCCATACTTAAAAAGTATACTTCGGCCTAAACCTACAAACATGAACAAAATTGAAATCAGGGTTCGGATTTCGATGTCATTTCTTCTAATGCCTGTATTTCGACACAACCTAAGTGTGGGAATTCATTTTGATGGAATTCAAGATCGTTTGCTCGATTTGGGCACTGAGAGGCCCAAAATTCATAGTTAGAAAGTATACTTTAGCCTAAACCTAAAAACGCGTACCAAATCCAAACCTGTGATTGGATTTTGATGTCGTTTCTTCTAATGCCTGTATTTCAACCCAAACTAAGTGTGGGAATTCATTTCAATGGAATCCGAGGTCGTTTGCCCGATTTGGGCACCAAGTGGCAGAAATCAATACTTAGATAGTAAAATTTGGCCTAAACATAAAAAAGCGCACCAATTCCAAACTAGGAGTCGGATTTCGATGTCATTTCTTCTAACGCATGTATTACGATCAAACTTAAGCGTGGGAATTCCTTTCGATTGAATCCGAGGTTGTTTGCCCGATTTGGGACCGAGAGGCCGAATTCTATACTTAGAAAGTATACTACGGCCTAAACGTAAAAAAGCGCACCAGTTCCAAATCGGGGGTTTGATTTCAATGTCATTTCTTCTAACGCATCTATTTCGTCCAAACTTAAGGGTGGGAATTCGTTTCGATGGAATCCGAGGTCATTTGCCCGATTTGGGCACCGAGAGGCCCGAAATTTACACTAAAAAAGTATACTTCGACCTAAACAAACAAATGCGCCCCAAATCCAGACCTGTGATCGGATTTCGATGTCGTTTCTTCTAGTGTGTGTAGTTCAACACAACCTAAGTGTAGGAATTCATTTCCATGGAATCCGAGGTTGTTTGCCCGATTTGGACACCGGGAGGCCGAAATCTATACTTAGAAAGTATACTTCGGCCTA
>JABCRI010000467.1:0-37570 GCA_015143295.1 Tetracentron sinense | reverse complement strand
TTTGAAATGCATAATCCCAGTTATATCAGTTGCTCCATTTTTTGTCCAGATTGAGGAAAATTTTGTCAGTCGTTTCTTCTCTTGTTCTCTCGGTACATATTTAGAAATTGTGGGGGGCTTGCTCCTATTCTAAAGCCGTGTACTAGGAGAACCAATAGGAATTCTTTGAAATTTTCTTGAATGTTACAAAGCACCTGAGCCTATTGTATGGCTGAATATGGATTTCCTAACTGGGTAGGAACCCCCACCCTTTAGAAGAGGCTTGATGGCATATTAAGCATGCATACAGTTGTAATTGCCCGATGATATCGAATGATTGCTATTTTCTCAGGAATAGTACTGAGGACTAGAAATCTTTCACAACCTTAATGATAGGAGTTGAGTGAATGTCAGGTACTTGTTTTGTCCATATTTTGTAAGCAACAACATCAAATTATAGTGTTAGTAGCTAAGCATTGTGAGTGTATTTTTTTTTTAACATTAATAGGGTGTTTTTTTTTTTTGTTTTTTTTCCCCCAAAAAGGAATATATTAAAAGGTGATGCGTTCTAGAGTTTGGATAGCTAGTGGAGCCGTTCCCACCGCCGGTAGAAACGTATCTGTGGCCCAAACAACACATTCCTTTATCAGACAAGGTTACCCGTTGAGCATTTATCTATGATGGATTTGATTGAAATTATAAAATCTGGTCCATCATGGGAGGACATATTACACGACTGACCAATTGCTCAAGTGTCTCAAAATCTTGACGTTGTAGGTTAGACAGACAGAATGAGATGAAAGATATTGGTGCACGATTGTTCGGGTCTCAAACCAAGATGAGGGTACCAGTAGTTCGGGATCCCAATCTTGAGTTTATAAATTTTTTCAATTGATAAGGGATGCGGGACAACCTTTGTATCTAGCATGTAAGAATCCACGAAGTTGGCTATCATTGTCAGATTATATCACATTAAGTGTTCTTAGTGATTTGCAGCAATAAGGCATTCACCATGTTGCTTGAGTTGTTGAGGGAGGATACTTCCCAAGGGGTGGCCCCAACACTACTAGATATTTACTTTCAGAAAAAAATGTGATGTCGACTTGAGGCTTTAACTATGGATAAAATCAATGCATATCCCAAGATGTTTGCATACTTTACTGAAAGAGTCTGCAAACAAGACGAGTATGTGACATCTGTGGTGAATCAAGATGGAAGGGGATGGTCAAGAGGAACGCAAGAAGAAAACTCCAGCGAAGATTTGCGACTATCCATTTGAGACCCAGGTTACAAAGGTTATTCATTGGTCGTCCAAGTCTGCTTCTAAAATGAGATGGCATGACAAGGTTTGAACTAGGGAGCGGAGGTTAAGGCATCTGCAGACTTCACCGCTTGGGAAAAATTTGAACTCCAAAAAGTATCTTTTTTTGCCTTTAGATGCTCGAAATGTTAGGCTTGAGTTGGCGAGTGAAGGCTTCAACCCATTTAGGACAATGAATATATTATCACAGCATATGGCTTGGGTCTTATTCCCTACAACTTACCAATATGGCTGTGCATTAAGCAAACAAATTTCATTTTAAAATCGGTATCCTTTCTTATTCCCAGTCCCTTTTAGGTTCTCTCTCTGCTTTCCTCGGGAGCCACCCCTCTGCTTTTCTTCCCTTCTCCGTCTGCTCTTTGTCGAAGAGTGTGACAAGTTGACGCGGACTTGCTATGGAAATTAGTTTCCCAAAGTCCGCTAGGCACTCTTGCCCCATCCACGATGGTTATGACGTGCTGCGTCGAAATGAAAAACTTTTCACTGTCTTTCCCTCTATCCAGGCTTGGTTGTCGACGTTTCGGAGGGTGTGAGTTGCTCTAGCGCCATGTAATACGGATGTGCACGCGCGCACCGCTGGTTAATCGTCTTTGCTCCTCGTTTAGACCCATAGAGTAGGACTTATGATTATGGTATGTCGAGTTGCGGTTGGAGACGAAGGTGTGAAGTTGGCATGCCCTTCATGCTATAAAGACACTTGCCACTTATACCTGTCTAAAGTAGAAAGCATTGCTACATGAGGCACTGTCGTTTCTTAAGACGGATCATAGGTTTCAGAAAAATAGAAACTCTTCGATGGCAATTCTGGTTTAGATGTGCTCCAACTACAATGTCTGGGTCTGATGTGCTGCGTCAGTGGAGGGTAGTATATTCTCCCTTGGGCAGCTGACTGGGCAAAAACGACCAAGGAAACTGGGCCATAAGGATATGCCCTATAATTGGAAGAAGACCAGTATATTCTTCCAGTTACCATACTGGGAGTATAATTAGTTGAGACACAACCTTGATGCAATGCATATCGAGAAAAATGTATGCGATAATGTGCTCGGGACTTTGTTAGGTTTGAAAGGAAAATCTAAGGATGGCTTAAAAGTTCAACTCGACTTGGTTGATATGGGAGTGAGACGTGCACTTTACTCTGAGTTTCAGCCTGGTAGAAGCAAAGTTTATTTGCCCCCTGCATGCTTTTCGATGGACAAAAATGAGAAAGAGTTGTTTTGCAAGGTTCTGAAGAGTGTGAAGGTTCTAGATGGTTACTCGTAAAATTTTGCAAGACATATTAATGTCAAAGAGTGTAAAATTTATGGACTGAAGAGCCACGACTCTCATATTATAATACAACAATTCCTACCATTGGTTGTGAGGAAGGGATTGCCGAAGAAGGTAA
This sequence comes from Tetracentron sinense, assembly GCA_015143295.1. Taxonomy (NCBI): domain Eukaryota; kingdom Viridiplantae; phylum Streptophyta; class Magnoliopsida; order Trochodendrales; family Trochodendraceae; genus Tetracentron; species Tetracentron sinense. Next base: position 34,883 of record JABCRI010000467.1, on the reverse strand, counting down.
CTTCAGTCCTAATTGAATTGAGCAACTTCTTTCTGGCATTATGTTCAAAAGTCTGTCAGGTTGAGGATTTGAGACGGTTAGAGGAGAAAATTGCGCTTACGCTTTGTCATTTAGAAAGAATTTTTCCGTCGGCATTCTTTGATGTTATGGTGCACTCAGAGGCAAGGCTAGGTGGACCTGTCCAATACCGGTGGATGTATCCCATCGAAAGGTATGCCATCAATTATAATTTATCAAATGTTGAAACTTCTTGTTATAATTGTCTTGTTGTCTTACCTAAATTTAATTCGCATAAGTACCTATATACATTGAAATCTAATGTCCACAATCGAGCTCGACTAGAGGGTAGCATTGCAGAAGGATACTTGGCGGAAGAATGCTTGACATTTTGCTCAAGGTACCTAAATGATGTAGAATCAAGATTGAACAGGCCGGTGAGAAATGACGATAAAACTCCAATAGGGGATGCACAGCCATTCGCTCTAAGTGAATTAGAATGGCAGTAGACACATCGTTATGTGTTGTTCAACTCCGATGAACTCACAACATATCGAGAGTACGACAAATATTATGAAGACTTTCCTCTATTATATTTTGTTTATTTTTCAATTTTCACTTAAAAAAGGAGATTTGAGCAATGCACATCGAATGGTTCCTTACAGTCAGCACATGAATGAACTGAGGATGACCAATCCCAGACTTATTAGATCGGCTCCCCACAAACTCCAAAAAAAGTGTAGCGAACAATTTAGCTCATGGTTTAGGGACTATGTAAGTCCTATTTTCTTAACTAGATAAATTTGTTCCCATCCCATTATTAATATTTTAAGATTTGAATTAATTGCATTTTAGCCTTCAAATAGGTTTAACTAATGCGTGATTCAGGTAACCTGGTGTCTGACAAGATTACATGGCTCTTATATGGTCCACAAAAAGTCATAAAAAGGTTTATAGGCTACGTCATAAATGGATACAGGTTTTGTACAACACTTAGGGAGCGTGGACGTAAGAGTCAAAATAGTGATGTTGCGGTCATAGCAACGACTACAAGCTATGCAACTTCCAAGGACAAAACCCCCATTGTCACAGATATCATTTATTATGGTCGCTTAACAGACGTAGTTGAGGTGACGTATTCTGAAAGCTTAAAATTTTTATTGTTTAAGTGCGATTGGGTTGATGTGAAAACACAGGGTAGAGGAATAAAGACCCATGCATTTGGGTTTAAACTTGTGAACTTCACACGCTTGCTCCCGGCACACTTGGTGTCGAGCAAACCCTATGTTATGGCATCTCAGGCAGAGCAGGTATTTTATGTCGAAGATCCAACGAAAGAAGACTGGCATGTCGTCATCAAGACTAAACCAAGAGACTTATTTGACATGAATGAAGAATGTCTTGTGGACGATTATGCATTGAGGGAGAACGAGCCATTCAACGACCAACAGTTGGATGACACCTCACTTGATGATGATGAAGGTGCCAGTTGGGTGAGACTAGGGATTACTGGAGCAACTGTTGATGCACCCCTTGAACTACTACAATAACAAGCATCTTCTACAGAATCCAGTGATGATGAAGTTGAGAATTCGGACTATAACGATGAAACTGATACAAACGACTAATATGTGTCAGCTTATGTAATTGCTCATTGTTGAATGATGTAATTAGTTGCTACCATGTAATATTACGATGTAATTAGTTACTACCATATAATATTTGAAACACATAAATGAATGAGAATTTGACCTTCAATATATTATTTTCATGTTAGTGATCTCAATCCATAGATTTTTATGTGTTTAAACTCTCGGTGTATGATAAATATGCTATAGGTTGTTTATGTTCATGTTAGTGAAGAAATTTATAGACTTTTATGTGTTTAAACTCTCAAATTATGATAAATATGATCTAGATAGTTTATTTTAATGTTAGTCAAGAAATCCACTTAGGTTGGGCCGAAAACTTTCGAATTATGATAAATCTGCTCTTGGTTGTGAATTTTCATGTTAGTGAAGAAATCCATAGACTTTTATGTGTTTAAGCTATATAATTATGAAAAATCTGCTCAGAGTTGTTTATTTTCATATTAGTGAAGTAATCCATACACTATTAAATGTTGGTTTTGTGAGCACGGGTTTCGATTACTCACTGGTTTTACGTTATGATTTGTCACTTATTAATTCAGTAAGGATAAGTTCCGGGTAATGGATAAGGTCTTAGTCTGCTCAAAGTTATGAGTAAGAGGTTCGGTTAAGTCCGGTGAAAGTGTCAGGCACCTCGGCACTTGCGTTTTACAACGGTTCCTACTTACTAGGTTTAAATCAAATTAGTGTCAAGTATTAGTCAAATGCCTTAGGTTTAGTTTATACTAATCCAAGAAGAGGAAGAGCTAAACTAAGGTCGAACCCAGGTTGGGTTGCCTACGTACTCACATTGAGGTGAGATCAGACCGAGCGTAGTTCTGGCACATAAGCCTGTGCCGAGGCTAGGGGAGTGTTGTGTGTGCACCCAGGATGGCTTGAGGTCTAGCTGGGAGGCTAGAAGTGGTTGACTGGGTTGGTCAAGTGCTTGATTATGGTAGATTAGGCCCGGTTAGCCAAAGGTTTAGGCCCGGTAGGCCAAAATGATAAGCCCGGTAGGCTAGGGTTTAGTCTGGTAGACTAAGGGACTAGGCCCGGTAGGCCTTGGATGGACCTGGAGGTCAAGAGTAAGCCTGGTCGGCTTTGGATTGGGCCCGGTAGGCCGAGATTAGGCCCGGTAGGCCATGCTTGTGTTAACCAAGGGTTAGAAATGCTAATCAAAGTTGGGCAAGGTTCAATGTATGTTTATGGTCCTTAAATATGATTTGAATACTTTTAGAGATTTTCTCCAAATCTTTCTAAGTTAAATGAGGCTAACCATGGTTAAGACAGGAGTTTAACCATGGTTAGTCTGGATAACCAAAGTTGGGCATTCTACAATGTCATTTGGGAGTTTTCATGATTTTTTGACATTTTCCAAAGTTCAAATGGGCTTAACCATGGTTAAACCAAGTGTTAACCATGGTTAAGCTCATCTAACCGTGGTTAGGCAAACATGTATGGTCCAAAACTTTTATTTTCCAAAGTTTTAGAATATTTTGGATCTTAAAATTTTTTTTGAAATTTTTCTAAGAGTTTTGACCAACTAACCATGGTTAACTCTTAACCATGGTTGAGTTAAACATGGTTAAGGCAAAGATGAAGGGAATCCCCCGGGCCATAACTTGGATTAGGGGTGGACCCTTGGGGTCCACAACCTATGGTTTTGAAGCTCAGGATGAAGGGAATCCCCCGGGCCTATTGTGGGCCTTGGGAGAGGCCACGTGTAGGCCTGGTAATGGCCCAAAGTATGCTACACATAAAATAATGATCTGTTGGTAATGTATTCATCGACAGTTTAGCAGTGTTTCTTGTTTTACAATTCAACCATGATTAAGTTAGAGGTCAGGGTCTGTAAAGCTCAGGATGGACTGGGGAGAGGTCAATAGACCCATTTTGGGCACTGGATTGGGCCAGAGCATGCTCAAGTGGGGCCCACAGCCCTTGCATCAGCAACCTCCAAAAGTGTCGGTATTGAATTTACCGACACTCCTGGAATTTTCCAGAAATTTGAAATGCCATATGGGGCTGTTATGGGGGTGCATGTAGGGGTTCCCTCATGACTTGAGGGACCCCCAAACTTCCCTGAGGCTGTTCCAAGTGTTGGTATATCCTTAGGGGGTTCCCCACACCTAAGACTAAGGTGGGAGAGACCCCCACAGAGGGGTTTTCTGCAAAACCGAGATGAAGAGGTCCCTTGGAATGGATCAGGGGCTCACAATGACATTAAAAACAAGGAAAAAGGCGGGTAGGGGGAAGCCATACCCTGCTGCATGTTGGTGAGGACGGTGGTGGCCAATGGTGGTGCTGAGGTGATGCTACAGGCGGTGGTGCGGCTGTGCAAAGGAGTAAGGACAGTTAGGGAGGCTGTTGGAACTTGCTGGGGAGCTACTGAAGGGGGCCTAGAGGTTTGAGACTTTATAATTGAGTAGGGGTTCGAAATGGGGGGATTTGCAAGTGTCATCAAGGCCATGGGTGTGCTGCCCATTTATAGCAAAAGGGTTGGGGACTCCATGGGGTTTGAAATGAGGAGGTATGGGTTTCTGGAGGAGGTATGATAAGCTGAGGGAGTGGGTAGCACAGGGGAAGGCCGTGGAGTGCGTAGGGTGAAGTTGTAGACCTGCAAAACGAAACTCAAGGAATTGCGGTAATGTATTTACCGCCATTCTCGAAAATGAGCAAAATGGTAATGTTGGTGAAGACATTACTACCAAAAGCGGATTTTGCCCAACAGGCCCTTGGCTTGTTGCAGGCACGAAGTATTGGGGGAGTAGATTTGAATTTTTTGCCTGGGATTGGGCCCAGGTCGAGGGTTTGGACCTTCTAAAGGGTTCGGGGCTTTAGGGCTTAAGCCCTAATGGCCTAGGGCTTAGCTAGGGATAGGCTATGGCTAGGGCTAGGGCTAGGGTAGGGCTAGGCTAGGGTTTACCTAGGGTTAGATTCTTGACTAGGGTTAGGCCTAGGTCTAAGTAGGGTTAAGTCCTAGGGTTTAGCTAGGGTTTACCTAGGGTTAAGGGACTTGATTGGGGATAACCACGGTTAAAAAGTCTTAATCATGGTTAGGACAGGGGTATAACAATTAGGTGCTTACAGCTGCCCCTCTTTCTCGGAGAATACTGAGATTGGTAATTGAATGACAAAAACTGGAATTATCTGATTTTTACACCAAGATTGGATCTTGGAAGTGCCGCGCTGTGGATGTGGTTAGTGCTCATACAGAGATTAGGGCTACTATTGAGGAGTAGTGAGTAGCTGGGGAAGAGAATGGATGTAGAAATGGCATGGCTTGGAGGAACTTAGCCGAGAGAAGGTGGTGCTCAGAAGCGGCGAAGGGTTTGATTGAAACGGTGTTTCCTGAGGGATATTAACTGAATCGATCGAGGACACATGGGGTGTCGAAAACACATGGGGTGTTGGCCATGCAAGGTGTCGTCATATTGACTTAGCGTCAATGGAGACCTGGGATGTGAAAGACACATGGGGTGTCAAAAGAGAGGACATGCGGTGAGTGTCGGTATATTGACAAGGCATCAATGGAGACTCATATGTGGAGATCGCATGGGGGCGTCTCTGGGGGTACATGCGGTGAGTGTTGGTATATTGACTCGGAGTCAATGGAGACTCGTATGTTGAGATTGCATGGGGGCATCTCTGGGGGTACATGTGGTGAGTGTCGGCATATTGACTTGGCGTCAGTGGAGACTCATATGTTGAGATCGCCTGGGGGCGTCTCTGGGGGTACATGCGGTGAGTGTCGGTATATTGACTCGGCGTCAATAGAGACTCGTATATCGAGATCGCATGGGGGCATCTCTGGGGGTACATGTGGTGAGTGTTGGTATATTGACTCGGCGTTAATAGAGACTCGTATGTCGAGATCGCACGGGGACATCTCTAGGGGTACATGCGGTGAGTGTCGGCATATTGACTCGACGTTAATGGAGACTCATATGTTGAGATCACACGGGGGTGTCTCTAAGATTGAGGTATGATGCTGGATTCGATATTGGAATTGCCCATGAGGGATTGAATTTTGATCATGTTGAATGCTGCTGAGAAGTTTTGGGTAAGCAGGATATGATGCTATGCTGTCATGCAGGGATAAAGACGAGAATGCTTTTCTATGACTCTGTGGCGCCTCGCGTTTGGCGGGGATGTGCGGTGTCGGCTTCTTCTGCTTGCTGGCCTGGACTCTTGGTGTAGGTTGGTACAAATTAGTTTTAATACCAAAAGTTTGCTTTTGAAAATCTTTTTAGAAAAAGTCTAGAAGATTTTTACAACGATTTTAGTTTGACAACAAAAATGCTTAGTTGGCTTTCAGATATACTAGTAAATCGCCTGCATTAGGGCTTAAGGGGATTTGTGAATTGTCCTTCACTCTCGAAGAGAGGAGTATGATTCAAAGCAGGATGCTGCCGGGGGTAGGTAAGCTGTTAAATGAGGAGAAGCTTTCTAATGGGCTTTGGAAGCTTCTAGACTCTTGTTGGGGAAGAGAACTGTTGTGAGCCGTCGGAGGCTTCCACTGGGGATCCACTGGGGATTGGAGATTGTTTGCCGTCGAGGCTCTATTAGGGAGTGGGCTTCTGCTGCGGACCCCTTCCCGGGAATTTGGGGATTTCTTGTTTGCTGGGGATCTCCCGATGTTTGCCCGTATGCTAGGGAGGTGTTTTTTGAAGGAATGCTTGAGAGTTACACATCTGCTGGGGATATTTCTTGTTGGAATCTCTGTTGGGGTACCGGTCTGCCGAGGTAGCGACTACTGGGGCTAATTGGAGAATCCGGGAAGTTTGATTGCTGCCGGAAGTTGTTGCCAAACCGATTTTCAGTTTTTTCTCTATTTTTTACCTTTGGAATGACCAAGTCATGAGATTCGCATAACTTTTGCGCGATGAAGACGTTGTCGGTTTTCTTTATGCCTGCGAAGTTGATTGATTTTTGTCCCTTTTTTGCCCCTAGTCTCAAGACTAGGTTTGGGAATTACGTGATTTTTGTGCAATGAGATCGTTACCGATTTTCACTCATGCTCGCGACTTGTTGGGGGAGCCCGTGATTTACTTGGGAAAATAAGCCTTCTCCCATTATTGCCCTGAATGACGCTTCTTTGGGGAATATAGGGATTCTGTTTTCTGCCAAGGGTGTAGATGTGATGTTACGCTTGTAGTTGCAGTTTCTAAGGGATCTAGAAGGACTTAGAGTGGGACAAAATGAAGGCTAGATGACCGAAGTTTGGGACACCCTGGGTTGTAGTTGATTTTCACTCCCTTGGAGGTTTTTTTTTTTTTTTTTTTTTCAGAATGTTCTCTTTGGTAGAGGTTGACTAGGGATTTTCTCCATTTGGGGGAGAAGTTGACTCTTCTGGGGAGAGTTTTGGTTCCACTGGGGATGGAGAAAGTTCGACTCCATGGAGAAGATGTTCTTCTTGAGAGAAGTTGATTCTATTGGGGATAAAGCCCGACAAGGGGGTCCCTTACTTTGCTAATGTTTCGACTTCTATTTTGGGATTTCTTTTAATAGAAATTTTGTATACTTTGATGTCAACTTCACCGAGGAAGTTGAGAGGACTTTTGCTTGGGTAGTGACTCTGTGGGGAGAGTCGGTGAGGTTGGACTCTTTCTGGGGAGAAGGGGCCCTGAAGGTTGACACAGGGAATGCCCTGCTCCTGTTAGTGACCGCACCTGATTTTTTAGGTTGCCTACGTACCCTTTACAGGATCAGGTCATGACGTAGTTCAGGCAAATTGTCACAGTTTGGTGAGGGAAGGTGTCCCTGAAAAGGTTTTTGTGAAAGAGAGGCTGTTAGGCTCAAGGAGCTAACTAGTGGATTTTATTGATTTTTGTAAAAGGATTTACAATGTTGAGGATAAGGAGTGTGCCAAAGATGGCCTCCTGTCATTTTACGGAGAAGCTAAGAGTGCAAGGCGCTTATCAGATCTAGACCTTAAACGTAGTATCTCTTGACTTTGTCCATATTGATGGGCTCTGGGAGGTCTTCGTCATCCATACGTCTGAGTTGAAGGGAGCCGCTGGAGAATTTATCTTGGACGATGTAGGGGCCTTCATAGTTGGGAGTGAACTTGCCCCTCGGGTCAGGGCAGATTAGCAACATTTTCCAGAGAACCGGGTCACCAACTTCGATGCCGCGGGGCTTGACTTTCTTGTCGAATGCTCTAGTCATACGCCTCTGATAGTCTTGGGAGTGATTGATGGCTTTCAGTCGTCACTCTTCGATCAGATTCAGTTGTTCATACCAGGTCTGTGCCCATTCTGCTTCTGACAACTCTGCTTCCATTAATACTCGGAGTTCTGGAATTTGTACTTCGAAGGGGAGGACTGCTTCCATACTATAAGCTAAAGAAAATGGTGTTGCCCCAGTTGAGGTTTTGATGGACGTTCTGTAGGCGTATGGGAGCATCTCATGCCAGGCAGAGTAATTGGTTGCCATCTTCTCAATGAAATTCTTCGGGTTTTTGTTTGCTGCTTCAACTGCACCATTAGTCTGAGGCCTATAAGGTGTGGAGTTGTGATGCTGTATTTTGAATTTCTGGTAGAGATCAGCCATCCCCTTGTTTCAGAAGTTGAGAGCATTGTCTGTTATGATCTCATATGGGACTCCGTATAGACAGATGATATCCCTTCTTAGAAAACGCTGAACCACCGAGGTTGTGACGCTGGCATAAGAGACTACCTTGACCCATTTTGTGAAGTAATCGATTGTAACCTGGATGAATTGATGACCGTTGGATGCTTTTGGTGTTATGGGACCGATGACGTCGATGCCCCAGGCAAAGAATGGCCAAGGAGCAGTCAAATTGTGTAGCCTTGTTGGTGGTGCATTGATCTTGTCAGCATAGATCTGGCACTAGTGGCACTTCTGTACATGCTTACAACAGTCAGCTTCCATTGTAAACTAGTAGTAGCCCAGCCTGAGAATCTTCTTGGAGAGCATTAACCCATTCATGTATAGGCCGCATGTTCTTCCGTGAACTTCTTTGACTACTTGTGCTGCTTCACTAGTGTCAAGGCACCTGAGCTAGACTGGGTTTGACGATCTTTTGTACAAGACTCCCCATGAGAGAACAAACTGGATGGCCAGTCTTCGGATTGCTCGGCGGTCTGTTTTTGTAGCGTAGAGGGGCAAGATCCCGTCTTCAAGGTACTGCTTGATGTCCATATACCAAGGCTTGCTGTCTGATACCTCTTCGATCTGAAGGCAATATGTAGGTTGATCCTATTGCTGAATCTCAATTAGCCAGAGCATGATTGTGACGTCTCGAACCCGCGCCTAGGGAATCAAGTTTCAAGACGCACGTCCGTTTGTCAAATCACGCAAGCGAAAGACTTTACCCACAAAAATGCAGGAAATTTAAACATTTATCAGATGCTTCCAAAAAGAAAATAACACCTGTCATCACAAAAGCTATCATACAAACCATATACCTGTATTATTTACATCAAGTCTATTTTACAAAAGTAGGTGCCTCTATCACGCCGGGTATAGTTTGTACAAGCTTCCAAAATGTCCAGTTGGACTTTTCACTTACTGGTCAGCAGCTCTGAGATCTGCTGACATAAAAAGTCAGTGAGCTATGAAGCCCAATAAAACCACAGTCCTTCTAAACTATTTTTCACATAATAACATGCATCAATAATGATATAATAAACAGTTCAATTTGCATGTTACAGTAAAATAGAACAGTATATAATAAACTGTGACCCAAGGCCACTTCGGATTACGTCACCCTAACCAAGGTTTCCGACCTCACATTACTTTCCAATTATTGGGTCCAGTTATGAATGTATTCATATTACCAAGTTATCATTTCAATCATCAATCATGCTTCATTTCGAGTCCTGAGATTCTATTAACTAGCCACATCCCACAAATGTTCAGATTAAAGTCTCTAAATCATAACCATAATATATTGAGCCATTTAGACTCACACACCCTGTTCTGGCTTTCACTTGAATATGACCAAATCTTGGGCATACCAACCAAACTTACCTGGAATCCGACGATTCCATACCGAACCCTGAGTACATCAACTCAAACAAATACACCAACCCTGAGTATACCAACCCAGACCACTTCGTATCCGAAGCTTACACACACAACATGGGTATTCACCCAATAAGGACAATATTTTTCCATTCAACTGATTGGCAACATCTACCGTGTATTCGCCGCCATCGCCCTGGGTATCAGTCAAGAAGGAACCCCGACCAACCTGTCTATCGTCATTTTCTAGCTAGTCTATGGAGGAACCCTGACATCTTTACCAATGCTTTCATCTTTTGACGTTCAACCAAGAAGGGACCCCGATAGACACGGTGCCGATATCTTCTGACCCACCCAGAGAGGAACCCCGGACTATACACTATCTGATGTTCAGCCACTTTAAACTCCCTAGGACTCTGACATCTCCTGATTATCAGTCACGGAGGAACCACGGGCCATGCAGGACACCGCCACTCCTGACCTAGTCCAAGAGGCACCACAGACTATCTAGACAAATAGACCGACATCTCCCGACCATCAGTCACAGAGGAACCTCGGGCCTTATTGGACACCGTCTCTCCTGACCTAGTCAAAGAGGAACCACTTACTATACTTAACCATGGTTAGATTTTCTAACCACAGGTTAACCCTAGTTAACCCAAGCCTCGCTTGATTAACTGAAATACTTGGGCCTCGCGTCCGTAAACCAACTCTGGTAATGGACCGTCCCATTAGGGAATGTTTTCAGGCTAATGGATATCTCCATAGCCTTATACGACATGCAAAACAACTTTTCATCACCCTAGAGTGGCGATACAATTTACCCGGGACCCGATCTGGGCTCCTCGATGGTCCATATAAAATCACAACATCATATAGGGGTCTTTGACCATTTTTCCATCCACACCATTCACACAGTGAGCCTAAATTTGAGGTTTTGACACCCGAGACCGAGGCGACACCCCTCTATTCATTTTTCACGGACATCCAAACCTTCCACACATCACATAGGGGTCTCTGACCCTTTTTTATTCACGCCAAATGACATGCATATGCTCCACATAAAAGAATATAGGAAAATAAGGAAAAAGAGTGAAGAAAAGAAAGGGGTTTTACATGCTTCACGCATTTTGAGGTCTCGCAGGGAAAAACGGATGTTGCCAATGCGTTCTCTACGACGATCAACCCCGGGTAGAGCGCATGTAACTTTTTCTCTCTACCTTTTTCTCTCTCTCTCCCTACATGCAAATCAAGACGTCAGAAAAAGAAACTGACGTCACCAGCACGTCGGGAACGTCGAAAAACCCCAAGGGGACCTCCCTTTCCCTTTCTCTCTCTTCCTTTCTCTCTCCTCTTTCTCTCTCTTCCTTTCTCTCTCCTCACTTTCTCTCTCTAAAATATTCTATGGCAGAACCTCTCCCTGTTTATAGAACGTGAGAAATGGGGGAGGCTGGACTCCATTATATAGATAAGGTCATGTGCTATGCACATGACCATAATAAATGGTCCCGTTGACCAAGTCAAAGGTTTGACTATTTTTTCGCCTTCTCTCTTGTATACGGCCTCCGTAGTCCTACTTAATGACATCCAATTTTGACGAAACTTTAGGTGACTGAACTTGGGACAGTCTGACACCCGCTGTAAAATGTTCGGGAAGAAAATCTGAGTTTTAACAGCTGCACTTTAGTCTGGACGAAAACTGTAAAACCCACTAATTTCCTGATTTCAGACACAAAACAAATTGTTATTTCTTCATATGAGATAATTTACTGCTGAAACAACCGACGGTTGTCCTCATGATCGACCGGCACGCTGTGGTACCAGCCGCATGGATTTCTGTTAGACTCCCCAACAATTATGGAGTCCCACTAAATTCCAAAAAAATCTGGAATTTCCTGATTTTATCGATTTTTTTACATTTAAGACTCCCGGGGTCTCGTGAATTGATACGTGATGGAACTAGAACGATGGGTGATCGTCCAGATAGTCGAACTGCACATTGTGCACAATTTTTGAGAAAAAACACTAAAGTTTTACCAGTACAATCCAATCCCGAACAAAACCCACTTTTTTTTTTTATCAATTTAACAAATAATTAACTACTTAACCTCCATTAAGGACCCATAGACACATAATTTTATTAGATTAAAATTCTGGGTCGCTAGAATCTCCCCTCCTTACAAAAATTTCATCCTCGAAATTTACATATACACTAGTAATTGTGGATTATTGCTACTAATGACATCTTCAAGTTCCCATGTGGCTTCCTCTATGCTATGGTGTTCCCATAAAACTTTAACTAGTTTGATCGTTTTGTTTCATAACACCTGCTCCTTGCACTATAAAATTATCACTGGTTTTTCTTCAAAAGTTAAGTCTTCTCTGATTTGAATTGGTTCATATCGTATCACGTACGAGAGATCAGGTACATATTTCCTTAATATGGATATGTGAAATACATTGTGAACCTTTTCCAGCTCTGGTGGTAACGCCAAACGGTAGGCTATGCCTCCTATTTTAGCCAAAATCTCAAAAGGTTTAATGAATCACGGCCTTAACTTTCCCCGCTTTCCGAATCGTACAATACCTTTTGATGGAGAGATTTTCAAGAAGACATGGTCGCCGACTTGAAACTCTAAGTCTTGGCGCTTTCCATCTGCATAGCTTTTCTGTCGACTTTGTGCAAATAATAACCTCGATCAAATCAACTCGATCTTCTTTGTTGTTTCTTGTACCAACTAAGGTCCCAGTAGTTTACGTTCTCCTATTTCAGTCTGACATACTGGCAACCAACAACTCCTGCCGTACAAGGCCTCGTAAGGGGCCATTTAAATACTTGCCTGATAACTGTTATTATATGCAAACTCGATTAATGGCAAGTGATCATCCCAGTTTCCCTGAAAGTCCAGACTGCAAGTGCGCATCATATCTTCTAGAGTTTGTATTGTGCGCTCAGACTGTCCATCGGTTTGCGGATGATAAGCTGTACTCATTTTTAGCTGTTTACCCAAAGCATCCTACAAGCTCCTCCAAAATTGGGAAGTAAATCACAGATCGCGATCTGACACAATAGATACCGGCACGCCATGCAGCTTCACAATCTCCTTGATGTACAACTTTGATAAATTTTCTAGGGTTATGGTATCCTTAATAGCAAGAAAGTGAGCCGACTTCGTCAATCGATCAACTATCACCTAAACGGCATCATGTCCACTCCTTGTTTTTGGTAACCCCACCACAAAATTCATCGTAATGTGCTCCCATTTCTACTCGGGAATAGGCAATAAATTTAACAATCCAGGTGGTTTCTGATGTTCTGCCTTAACTTGCTGACAAACAAGGCATCGAGATACATACTCTGTAATTTCTCTCTTCATGCCATTCCACCAGTAGTTATTCTTCACATCTTGATACATCTTTATACTTCCAGGGTGCACCTCAAAACGAGATCGATGTACCTCATTGAGCAGTTAATTCGACCTTTGAATCGAAGTATTCCATCTTTAGATTCTTTAAAATCACCCATTTTTCCTTGAAGAATCTTATCTCTGATAACTTTGATCTCCTGATCTTCCAACTGTGCTTCAGGAATCTTCTGTAATAACACTAGCTTGACTTGAATACTAGCCAACTTGGCACTATTACCCTAGAATCCCAGACTCAGATTCCAACTATTGAATTCTTCAATCATCTTCCATTGCTCTGCCCTCATATATGCTACAGAGCCAACTGTCTTTCTACTCAGGGCATCAGTAACCACGTTACCTTTACCAGGATGATACTGGATTACATAGTCATAATCCTTCAAGAATTCCATCCATCTTCGCTATCGCATATTGAGTTCCTTTCGGGAGAATAGATACTTTAAACTCTTGTGATCACTATAGATCACCAACTTCTCTCCAAAAAGATAATGCCTCCAAATTTTTAGTGCGAACACTACCGCAGCTAACTCCAGGTCATGCGTGGGATAATTCCGTTCGTGAATCTTGAGTTGTTTCAAACCATAAGCAATGACCTTTTTGTTTTGCATTAAGACATTACCGAGTCCCTTACCGGAAGCATCACAATACACCTCAAATCCTCCAGATCTTGAGGGAGTTTCCAATACTAGAGCGCTTGTTAATCTCTTTTTTAATTCTTTAAAGCTTTGCTCCCGAGATGCCGTCCATTCGGACTTCACATCTTTCTTAGTCAATTCCGTTAATGGAGCTGCTACCTTCGAGAAAGCTTCTACAAATTTGCGGTAGTACCCAGCAAATCCCAGAAAACTTCAAACTTCAATAATAGTGGAGGGCCTTGCCCAATCGGTTACCGCCTGAATCTTGGAGGGATCAACAGATATTCCATTTCTTGACACAATATGCCAAAGAAATTCCATCCAAAACTCGCACTTGGAGAACTTAGCATACAACTGGTTCGCTCTCAATGTCTGTAACGTAATCCTCAAGTGCTTAGCGTGCTTCTCATGACTAGGTGAGTACACCAAGATATCATCAATAAATACCATAATAAACTGATCTAAGTATGGCCTGAAAAGACGATTCATCAACTCCATAAAGGCCACAGGCGCATTTGTCAGTCCAAAAGGCATCACCAGGAACTCGTAGTGACCATACCGAGTTTGGAATGCTATCTTCCGAATATCTTCTTCTTTGACCCTCAATTGGTGATAGCCGGACCGTAAATCAATCTTTAAAAACACTTGGGCGCCTTGCAATTGATCAAATAGATCATCGATCCTGGGGAGAGGATACTTTTTCTTGATCATCGCTTGATTAAGCAGATGATAGTCTATACATAGACACAGACTCCTATCTTTCTTTCGGACAAATAACACCGGTGCTCCTTCTGGTGAAACACTAGGCCAGATCAAACCCTTATCTAATAGGTCTTGCAACTGAATCTTCAGTTCTTGCAACTCAGCTGGAGCCATCCGATATGGTGTTTTAGATATCGAGTCTACACCCGGAGTAACATCGATTGTAAAATCGATTTCTCTAGTAGGAGGGAGTCCTGGTAATTCATCAAGAAACACATCTTGAAACTCTCTGACCATCGGGGTATTCCCTAAAGTGTCATCTTCATCTTTATCGACCACCATTGCTGCTAAATACCCTGTACACCCCTTATCTAGAAGGTGACATGCTTTAATTGCTGATATTAGCTTGGGTACTTGACTTCGAATAATCCCTTGCATTTCGAACTCTGGAATGTCCAGAATTCGAAATATCACCTTCTTGGCTTTACAGTCTACCACTGCATGGTAGTTGGTTAACCAATCCATCCCAATGATGATATCATAATCTTTTATGTCCAGAACAATCAAATCTACGATCATTTGCACACTATTAATAAAGATAAAACACCTATCGTAGATTATTTTTGTACAAATGACCCTCCCTGACGGAGCAGATATAATTTTCCTATAATTATACAATATCGAACACTTTATATTTATATAATGAAATGAAAAGAAATGCGATCAAGAGTTCGATAGTCAAAAAGAAATATTTCATTCATTTCACTGTTAAGATATACAAAGCAACACTGTACAGTATAGTAGTACACCAGCGTATACAAAACATCATTAGCTACACACATACAAAAAGTGATCTAATGATGGAAAGACCGAGCGGGTATCTATTATACTCCCAAACGATACAGATGTACTATGCTCTTCCCCCATGATCCTATACTCCGTAAGTCTCAACCTCTATCGGTGAGACCATTACACTATCCTCCTGCGGTGCTTGGTCCTCTGCCTCAGGTCTAACCTCTCTTAACAACCATTCAATCTCTCTCTATTTCAGGGATTCGCACATTGCTTGTGTGGTCAATCCCTTACGAAGTGGTCGTACCGCCTTTAAGTGTATAGTGCGGTAAGACGACCATCCAGCATGACGTCTTCTTTGCATGGTCACCACCCACTCAAATAGAGTTATCTCATGCTTGGTGGGAATTTGGTGCGTCCTTGCCATTCCCGGACATGCACATATTCCAAATCATTGTCTGATTTCGAAACATGACATGTACATCAATCACTCAACTAGGAATATCAAATAAATCTCTAAGGGATTGCCTATCTAACGGTTCTTGGTTGTATTATGGTCAAGTATGATTTGTGTGATGGTTATTGCAATTGGCTTTAATACCAATTATGATGCCCCGAACCTGCGCCCAGGGAATTAAGTTCCAAGACGTGCGTCCGTTCGTCAAATTACGCAAGCAGAAGACTTTACTAGTGAAAATGTGAGAAATTTAAACATTTATCAGTTGCTTCCAAAAAGCAAACAACACCTATCATCACAATAGCAATCATACAAACCATATACCTGTATTATTTACATCAAGTCTGTTTTACAAAAGTAGGCGCCTCTATCACGCCGGTTACAGTTTGTTCAAGCTTCCAAAATGTCCAGTTGGAGTTTTAACTTACTGGTCAGCAGCTCCGAGATCTGTTGACATAAAAAGTTAGTGAGCTATGAAGCCCAATAAAACCACAGTTCTTCTAAACTATTTTCCACATAATAACATACATCAATAATGATATAATAAACAGTTCAATTTGCATGTTACAGTAAAATAGAACAGTATATAACAAACTACAACCCAAGGTCACTTCGGGTTACGTCACCCTAACCAAGGTTCCCGACCTCACATTACTTTCCAATTATTGGGTCCAGTTATGAATGTATTCATATTACCAAATTAACATTTCAATCATCAATCATATTTCATTTCGAGTCCTGAGACTCTATTAACTGGCCACAACCTACAAATGTTCAGCTTAAAGTCTCTAAATCATAATCATAATACATTAAGTCATTTAGACTCACACAACTTGTTCCGGCTTTTACCCCAATATGACCAAATCTTGGGCATACCAACCCAACTTACTTGGAATCCGACGATTCCATACTGAACCTTGAATACATCAACTTAGACAAATACACCAACCCTAAGTATACCGACTCAGACCACTTCGTATCCAAAGCTTACACACATAACATGGGCATTCACCCAATAAGGACAATACTTTTCCATTCAACGACTGGCAACATCTACCGTGTATTCGCTGCCATCGCCTTGGGTATTAGTCAAGAAGGAACCCCGACCAACTTGCCTATCGTCATCTTCTGGCTAGTCTACGGAGGAACCCCGACATTTTTACCAATGCCGTCATCTCCTGATGTTCCACCAAGAAGGGACCCCGATAGACACGGTGCTGACATCTTCTGACCCATCCAGAGAGGAACCCCAGACTATACACTATTTGATTTTAGCCACTTTAAACTCCCTAAGACTCCGACATCTCCCGACTATCAGTCACAGAGGAACCACGGGCCATGCAGGACACCGCCACTCCTGATGTAGAGCCCCGGACCTTTTCACATTTAATGCATGACACTTTCGTTTCCATTTTTTTTCCTTTAGAGAGAAATAATTAATAAATAAGGAAGAAATTGGAAATTCTGAAATGCTAGAAATGTTCGTTTTCGAAGTACGAACCCAACGCAAGTTGAATCGTCAAAATCCGACAAGCGAGTCAAAAGATATGGCCAAAACAGTCTGGACCTGCAGGCAACCGATCGCTCGGTCCAAAACCGATCGCTCGGAGGCTATCGACTGGTCAAGATTTTTGTACGGGGAAATTTTCCAGAGAGTGAAATTTTAACCGATCGCTCGGTTATGAAACCGATCGATCGGTTGGCAACCGATCGATCGGTCATTAACACCGATCGCTCGGTACTCGCGTTTTTGCAGAAAATTTAGTAAGGGTGTTTTCATCTTTTGGGCGTTTCACTCATACCTTAAAGGCTTTGCCCGATCATTTGAGGGTTCATACACAACCCTTAGAGTCTTTTGAGAGATAGAGAGAAAGGAGAAGGGTTTCCAAAACCTAGGTTTTCATTTGGGAGAAATCAAAGGGGTTAAGACCCTAGATCAACCCCAAGCCCGTTTTCTTCAAGATAAAGGCTCAAGCATTCGAGGAACTCGTGATCCAAGCTAGGGCAGCAGCTACACGGTCGTTTTTGGAAGGGGTTTCTTCCTCATTGTTCAAGGTCGGTACTTCTTGCTACCCTCCTAGTTATAGTTCTTCTTTTCCTTTATTTTCTTTGTGTTCCTTTATACATCCATGTATTATGAGATGGGTTGTGAATGGTGAATGGTGAATGGAGATGAATGTGGGCGATTGGATGCCGTGTGTATTGATGTGATGGATGAACGGGGAGGGCATTGTACCCATAATGAACATACATATGTGATGTGAGTAAAACCCACCTAGAAAAGCATGTGGTAGGGTTAATAAATAATGAATGCACCATGTTTGATGAAATGTCAAGGTGAATGAGATGAATAATAAATTAATAAATTTCATGTTAAAGGTTTATGGAAATTGCTAGGGTCATGATAGTGTGATTGTTCGCTTTCCCTAAATGATATGAATATTAAATATCTCAAATCATTGATGTTATGTGTTATGAATTACTCAAATGCCATATTTAATTCCAAATGCAAGTATGCATACGACCTCACGAGCACGCATACATGACATGATTTACCGAGGTTTTCAAGAATGGGATTTAGAGGTGGGGCATATCCTACGATATGTTTTACCTCGCTTTTGGCAAGGGCAAGACAATCATGCATTTTCACAAGAAGGGTCTCCCTTCCCTCGCAAGTGCATATATATCATAAGAAGGGTTTCCCTTCCCTCGCAAGTACATCTCACAAGGACATCTCACAAGTGAAAGGACATGACATGAGCATTTAGGAAGAAGGGTCTCCCTTCCCTCACAAGTAGTTTACTTTTCCAAGCATGATACAAGCATGACATGACACAGCATGACAAGCATGAGCATTTAGGAAGAAGGGTCTCCCTTCCCTCACAAGTAAATTATTTTTCCGAACAAGCAAGCATGATACATGACATGACAAGCATGGGCATTTAGGAAGAAGGGTCTCCCTTCCCTCACAAGTAGTTTACTTTCCAAGCAAGCATGACATGACATGACATGACACGCATGATATGACAAGATAAGACAACATAACAAGTTTCAAGCACGGAAATGGTATTTCCAATTAAGTCAAGTGCACAAGGTTTTCAAGGGCTTTATTGGCTTTCTACGAAATACAAGCATGATTATAAATTGCTTTTACTTCCTTGTATGATATGAATTGTTTCCATCTAACATATATGAATTGTTCCTGCTTCATGTATGCTATCTGTATGCTATGACTGTTGGTTAGTGCTTAGTACCCGCTGAGTATTCCATGCTCAACCGTACTTCTTATGTCGGCAGGTGATGGCGGAGCAGCTGCTCCATTTGATATCTGTGCTCCGAGCCCTTGGGTGGAGGAGGAGTACGTCGAGGAGCCTTTGGAGGAACCTCTCGTAGAGGGATATCAGTAGGTGGTGTTAGATTCCGAGTGGATTAGCTGTGGGTGAGATGAGAGATATACATTCATGTATTTTGGCGGGTCTGTCCGCACTTTCTTTTGGTTACTTTTTGTATAAACTTGGATTTGCGTATGTACATTCATAGAGGTTTGGTTAGACTTCCGCTGTGTTTTATAGTTATGTTTCCGCTACATTGTCCTCTATGGTATATGCTCTGTGGGTTTTGCAGGTTAGTTGTCAAGCAAGTCATGATTAGTCGTCCAAAGTTCACTCTAACTCCTAGGGTGGGTTTTGGGTCGCGACACCTGACCTAGTCCAAAAGACACCATAGACGACCTAGACAAATAGACCGACATCTCCCGACTATCAATCACAGAGGAACCTCAGGCCTCACTAGACACCGTCTCTCCTGATCTAGTTAAAAAGGAACCACGGACTATACTTAACCATGATTAGATTTTCTAACCACAGGTTAACCCTAGTTAACCCAAACCTCGCTTGATTAACTGAAATACTTGGGCCTCAAGCCCGTGAACCAACTCCGGTAACACACCGTCCTGTTAGGGAACGTTTCCAGGTTAATGGATATCTCCATAGCCTTATATGACATGTAAAACAACTTTTCGTCACCCTAGAGTGGCGATACAATTTACCAGGGACCCGATCTGGGCTCTTCTATGGTCCATATAAAATCACAACATCACATAGGGGTCTCTGACCGTTTTTCCATCCACACCATTCACACAGTGAGCCTAAATTTGGGGTTTTGACACCCGAGACAGAGGCTACACCCCTCTACTCATTTTTCACGCACATCCAAACCTTCCACACATCACATAGGGGTCTCTGACCCTTTTTCATTCATGCCAAATGACATGCATATACTCCACATAAAAGAATATAGGAAAATAAAGGAAAAGAGTGAAGAAAAGAAAGGGGTTTTACATGCTTCACGCGTTTTGAGGTCTCGCAAGAAAAAATGGATTTTGCCAATGCATTCTCTACGACGATCAACCCCGGGGTAGAGCGCATGCAACTTTTTCTCTCTACCTTTTTCTCTCTCTCCCCTACATGCAAATCGAGATGTCGGAAAAAGAAATTGACGTCACCAGCGCGTCGGGAACGTCAAAAAACCCCAAGGGGACCTCCCTTTCCCTTTCTCTCTCTTCCTTTCTCTCTCCTCTTTCTCTCTCTTCCTTTCTCTCTCCTCACTTTCTCTCTCTAAAATATTCTGTGGCAGAACCTCCCCCTGTTTATAGAACGTGAGAAATGGGGGAGGCTGGCCTTCATTATATAGATAAGGTCATGTGCTATGCACATGACCATAATAAATGGTCCCGTTGACCAAGTCAACGGTTTGACTATTTTTCCACCTTCTCTCGTGTATACGGCCTCCATAGTCCTACTTAATGACATCTGATTTTGACTAAACTTTAGGTGATCGAACTTGGGACAATTCGACACCGGCTGTAAAATTTTCGGGAAGCAACACTAAGTTTTAACGGCTGCACTTTAGTCTGGAAGAAAACTGCAAAACCCACTAATTTCTTGATTTCAGACACAAAACACACTGTCGTTTCTTCATATGAGATAATTAATTGCTGAAACAACCGACAGTCTTCCTCACGACTGATCGGCACGCTATGGTACCAGAAAAACGGATTTCTATTAGAATCCCCAATAATTATGGAGTCCCACTAAATTCCAGAAAAATTTAGAATTTCCTGGTTTTCTCAATTTTTTTAGATTTAAGACTCCCTCGGTCTCGTGAATCAATACGTGATGGAACTGGAACGATGGGTGATCGTCTAGATAGTCGACCTACGAATTGTGCACGATTTTCAAGGAAAAGTACTGAAGTTTTACCAGTATAATCCAATCCCGAACAAAACCTACTTTTTATCAATTTAACAAATAATTAACTACTTAACCTCCATTAAGTACCCATAAACACATAATTTTATTATATTATAATTCCGGGTCGTTACAATGATACCTTTGGGGATCTAAACCATGGAGGCGAGGGTATCCAGTGCATCGGTAAACCTATTGTGATTTCTAGACCTATGGCTGAAGGTGATTCTTCTGAACTGAGTGATCTGCATGTTGAGGTTGGCAAGGTATAAGACTAGTTGGGCTTCTTGGATGGCCCAAGATTCGTTTGCCTGGAAAATTACCAAGGATGAGTCACTATAGACGTCGATCTCTTCAGTCCTGATGCCCAAGGCTTCTTTCAAACCGGCTATGCATGCCTCGTATTCTGCTTCATTATTGGAGCATCTGAATTTCAACTTGATTGATATGGGGAGGTGTGCTCCCTTGGGTGGGATCAAGACTGCCCCTTCCTCGTACCCATAGTTGTTGGCAGCTCCGTCAAAGTATAACTCCCAACCGAAGTATTCTTGTTCATTTGCTTCTGTGTATAGGATGACCTCATCTGGAAACTGATCATGTACAGACATATAGTCTTGTGCTGGGTTGTGGGCTAGGTGATCTGCTATCGCCTGCCCTTTGATTGACTTCTGTGTCATGTACGTGATGTCTAATTCAGACAACATCATAAGCTATTGGGTAGTCCTTTCGGTGGTGGTTGGCTTTTCCAAGAGATACTTGAGCGGGTCCATCTGGGAGATCAGGATTACTAGGTAGGACAGCGGATAGTGCCAAAGACACTGAGTTGCCCAGACTAGTGCCAGACATGTCTTTTTAAATGCACTGTACCTCCCTACATACTCCAGCAGGTGTTTACTGATGTAGTAGATAGCTTGCTCTAGTCGCACAGTCTCATTGTACTCTACTAAGACGCACCCTATGGAGATTTCTTGCACTGAGATGTAGAGTAGTAGGGGCCGTCCCGGGGTAGGAGGCACATATATTAGAGGATTGAGCAGGTATGTCTTTATTCTATCAAAGGCTTCCTGACACTCGTCTGTCCAGACTGTTGGTGTGTTTTTTTGAAGAAACTTGAAGATCGGCTTGTAGATTAGAGTGAGCTGAGAGATGAACCGGCTAATATACTAAATTTTAACTAGGAAACCCGTAGATCTCCTTTTCAGTCTGGGGAGTCTGCATTTCGATGATAGCCTTAACTTTGGCTGGATCGATCTCGATGCCTCTTTTGCTGACTATGAAGCCAAAGAGCTTTCCTGATGAGGCTCCAAAGATGTATTTGGCCAGATTCAGTCTCAGGCTAAATTCTCTAAATCTATTATAGAGTCTTTTCAGGTCTTTCGGGTGTTGCCTGGTAGTAGGTGATTTGACGATCATGTCATCCACATAGACTTTAGTTGTCTTGTGGATCATATCATAGAATAGTGCCGTCATGGCCCTTTGGTAGGTTGTCCCTGCATTCTTAAGTCTGAAGGGCATGAACTAGTAGCAAAATGTGCCCCAAGGTGTGATAAAGGAGGTTTTATCCATGTCTTCTTCTACCATTCTGATCTAGTTGTATCTGGAGAAACCATCCATGAATGAGAGTCTCGTGCCCCGTAGTGTTGTCGACTAGAATGTCAATGTGCGGGAGAGGGAAGTTCCCTTTGGGGCTTGCCCTGTTCAGGTTCTGGTAGTCGATGCACATTCGGACTTTGCCATCCTTTTTGGGTACAGGCACGATGTTGGCCAACCATTTAGGGTAAGTTGCTATTGCCAGGAAGCCTGCATTGATCTGTTTTTTATCTTTGACTTTTTGTGACTATTCGGGCCTCATCCATCTCAGTTTCTGCTTAACTGGTCTGACGTCAGGGTTTAGGAGTAGTCTATGCACCACCAATACGGGATCTAGGTCGGGCATGTCTGTATACGACCAGGCGAATACATCACTGTAGCTCTTTAGAAAGCAGATCATGTCTGTTCTCTATGGCAGGCTCATGCTTGTGCTGATTTTGACTAGATGTGGGTTGTTCTCGGATCCAAGGTTTACTGTCTCGGTATCCTCAACCTTCACTGTGTTCTAGGAGGTCTAGAATCTCCTGAGGTGGTTCCTATTCCTGCTCTGAATCATATCCCACTTTCGTCAGTTCTAGAAGGGTTTCAGGGGTAACCTTAGTGTAGGCGATTTCCTGGCAGCATGCTTATGTTTTTTGTTTTTGGTGGCTTTGGGACACTAGGCCTTCCAGGGGAAGAGTCCGTGTGATTTTCGTCATCAGCCAAAATGTTTGATGCAAAACATGTTTTTGAGTTAAAATGCTAGATTTCATTTATAAAAACAAGTATGATTGTTGTTACAAAAGTTGACTCAAACATAAGAGGTCGATAGTGGCCTGATATTTGGATTTTGTAAACAGGAGCAAAGAGAGATAGAAGGAAGAGAAGGGTGATGCTTGTTCACTACTTGATCTGACCGACCTTTCCTACACTGCTGCTTCCCAGGCCCTAGCTGGCCTTAATGGTGAGAGTCTCAGTCCACCAACGGATTAGTGGTTGGCGACTGGATGACGCTTCAGCGCTATTGGAGAGGGTGCAAACCTATTCTACCACTAGATATTCTACTTCGGTAGCATCTTCGGCAGTCAGCTTATTGAATAATTGGGTCACGCTGAAGATCTCTAGATCTGGAATCTCTGAAGATTTGGCATTGGGCTGGGGTGTTAGGGCAACTGGTGCAGTGTCAGGGTAAGGCTGGAAGGTTCTAATCGAGAATCTTACTAAAATATGGGGTCGAGGTTCTGGTTTCATTGATTGACTGTTTTTCTTTGTTAGCTTGGTGAGATAATCCTCATATGTGGGCCTGTAGCCTAGTCCAAAAGGTGGAGTGTATCGAGGAGGTGTATATCTCTTTTTTATCCCTTGGTTTCAGGCTGTCAGGCCTACCCCGGGCTGATAGTTCATTTTTTTTATCATTCTGACAAATGACAGAATCTGCTGTTTATTCTGCTTTTCTATTTGGACGATAAAACTAACCTGCTCGAATTAGTAAGACATGAAGGCAGTGCCCTGCCCAAGCTCTTGGATGTCCCTGAGGGAACTTGTCGATTCCCTCTGATGGTATTATGACCAGGTGGTGATCTTGGATGAATTTGATTCTTTGGTATAGAGAGGAGGGAATGGCTCTGGCCGCGTGAATCCACTGCCTCCTGAGGAGCAAAGTAAATGAGGCAGGCACATTTACAACTTGAAAGTTTGTAGTGAATTGAGCAGGTCAGACCCCGATGGTCAGGTCGATGTTGCCCAAATTTTGCCTTGTTGAGTTGTCAAAATCTCGGATTGTCGTGGGTCTTTTCTTCACCTGACTGAGATTTATACCCAAGTTTTGTAGTGTTGACAAAGTTTAGACGTTCAGGCTGGAGCCATTGTCTATTAGTACTGACAAAAGTGTTCTATCCATGCACTGCATTGCTATGTAAAGGGCCCGGGTATGGTCCTTGTTGCCGTCCGGTATCTCTTCTTCTGTAAAGGAGATAACTCTTGGTTCTAGCGCTTGTCTCACCATAAGCCCCAGCTTCTCGGGCGTAATATCTAGTGTCACGTGGGCACTGTTGAATACTTGGAGGAGTTTCTTTTGGTGATGCTCGAAAGTTAGAATAAGACCCATGATTGAGATCTGGGTTGGTGTCTTACTCAACTGCTGCGTAATGATGAATTCTTTCACTTTCTCTAAGATTTTCAGCAGAAGTGCAAAGTCTGCTATTTCCTTTTCAGGATCTAGTACACTTGATTTTTCTGTTTCTTTCTCTTTCCCTTTACCTTTGCTAGCTCAGCTGCTGACGGTTGGTGCACCTGACCAGATTGGGTGAGGTTGGCTATGCTCTTGTTCTCAATAATGAGAGAGCGGGGAGTGGGTACGTGATTGAGGCTGAAAGGCTGGAGGGGAATGTGAGGGATTCAGACTGGGCCGATAGAAGTGGAGTCTTGGGCTGGAGTCGTGGGCCAATTGGCGGGACTGGGGATTATGTAAACAATTTGCTCTTCGTCAGATTCAAGAGCGGGGATTTGTACTAGGGCCTGAATGGCCTGAATGTTCGACTAGGGAAGGGGGATTATGAAAAGTTATTGGTAGGAGGGCCTGATGATGCCGTCATTTACTATCGATGCGTCGGGTCTAGGCTGCCCTGCCCCGGGCTCTTCCCACTATATGAAGTTGACTTGATTGTTATGTGGGGGTCGTGGCGCCTGGTTGATGCTGGTGTTGCTTAAAGCTAGCTCAAATTTTCCTTTATCTAGAAGATCCTGGATGGCGCATTTCAAGTCGATGCAAAAGTCAGTAGTATAGCCTGAGCCTTGGTGAAAGGCACAGCGTTATTGACATCGTAATTCTTGCTTCTTTTGTCTAGGGGTAAGAGGGGAGTAGGACCTCTTAAAGCAAGAAGACCTTGCTTGGTTAAAAACTCTAGCAATTGGCTGAGAGTATAGGGGAGAGGAGTAAAGTTCCTGGGGGGCTTGTACTGATGCTAGTTTTGCATCTGGTTAGGCCGGGCTGGCCGGGTGTTTCTGGTAGTTGGTTGAGCTGGAGCTATTGGAGCTGGAAGTCTAATGGGTGCTGTAGAAGCCATCATGTGTACATCTGCTTTCTTTCTTTGGTCCTGGGGACCGCTGTTCTTGCTGGTTGAGGCTGTTGCTTTGGAAGGATCAAGCCCTAGACTGGAGTGGATGACCCCACTCTTGATGGCAGTCTCTATGCGGGCACCAGTCTTGATGATGGTGCTGAAGTCTACCACAGGCAATGTGACCATCAAGGTTGAGTAGGGCTACTTCAGTATGCCCATGAACATGCTTGCCAGTTCCTCCTTAGGGATAAGAGTAGGGATTTTAGCTGTCATCTCCCTCCACTAGGTGTCGAATTCCAAGAAAGATTGAATGTTGCGCTGACTCATTTGTTCGAGCTGGCTCCGCTGAGGCCGGAGCTCCTGATTAAAGGAATATTGCTCTACAAAGCAGTTCATGACATCCTACCAAGTTTTTATCCTTTGTTTGTCTACTGTCATCCACCATGTCAGGGTTGCTCTCCCTTCAAGCTCTTCTGAAAGTACTGTATGAGGAGGTGCTGGTTCTTCTAGTGCTAGAGCATGTCCCCTAAGTATAGCTGTAAATGCTGTTTTAGACAGCCTATCATCATACTTGTCGAAATCTAGCACTTTGAAACCCACAGGGACTACATCCCCTAAAGAGAAAGTCAAGTCCTTTAGAGACAGACTAGTGCTGACAGATGCACCCTTCATCTTTCTCATCTCTTCTTTCATTTGTTTAATCTCTTTGTGCCGTTCTCGAAGAAATGGTATGGGATTAGAAGATGATTGTCTGTCCTGATTAATGTGGGAGGCCTTGGGTTGCTCTGCCCCCTCAAAGTACTCATACTCCATATCTCCTCCGCTTGTAGTGGGCCTAGGGTTAGGGATGATGATCGGGTTATGGTGAGACTCAAGGATAGGTTGTTCGGATGATTTACCGGTGGGAATCTGGGAAGAAGGTTCATTGATTCGGGTTTCGATCAGAATCTTCAGAGGTTCTAAAATACTATCAAGTTTTGCTTGCATGGCCGTAATGTCCCTTTCGTGAGCTTGCAGGATCTCACTGTTCCTCTATTATTGATTAACTGGTTCTACCATTGTATCCGAACTGCTTTCTGATATGGCTTGGATGGGCACCTACTCTTAGACCGGTACTACTGTGAGGACTGCGTCTGCTACTTCTGCGAGAATTGCAGTTATAGAGCGAGTCATGGGTCGGCTCATATAACTGAAAAGAATGCAACGACTAATCACGATTATGCATGATGAGACAGAATGCAAGAAAGATTTTCATTGAATGCATGATTGAGTGAGTGAATACAGGACAATAACTCAAGAAAAAAAGACTCAACCCTAAGCAGGTCCATCAGGGATGACAAAGTCAAGCGGCCAGGGCACGCCTTCAAGGTCTATGATCTGTTGTTGGAGGGATGTGATTTCAACGTCCATGTGTTCAATTGTTTCCGTGGCATTGAACATATGGGATCCGAACTCTTGGATTCAATTTATCATCTTAACCTTTTCACTGTCAAGCTGTTCTTGATAAAAGTGCAGTTAGGCCTTGATGATGGCGGTCTCTTTGGCATCACTCCTGCTTCTCTTCTGAAGAGATTGGACTGTATTCTCGAGCTACTCCACCTGTTTCTACATGGCTGGGAGTTCATGGTTCTGCTCCGCTTCCTGTTGCATGAATGCTCACTAGGCTTTCCGTAGCCTCTTCTTTACCTCCTGTATCTGTAACTGTCTTTCCAGGAAGATGTCTCTCCAAGGAACCACTATTTCTGTGATGAGTATGGTTCCTCATGATGGAGTGGAAACTGGCATTGGCAGTTCCCTGGGTGCCGGCATACCAGATGGAATGTCAGAGTTTTCCACCCATAGTCGGTATGTGAAAATCAGTTGGTGGTCTTGTTATAACCACAAAGTTTGGCCATTGATCTCTCTGGGAGCTTCGCTAATCTGCTTGGAATTGATGGGTGAGGCATTCAGACTGCACTGTGAAGTCGACGAAGTCATTTACCAGACTGTCAATCACTGGGATCCGCTAAGGGAGTCCAAATTGGTGAAGGACTCAGAGTGGCACGTAGGCTGCTGAGCCAGTGAGACCTGCTAGGACCATGCATCGCCTTCCTACTATAACAACGCATGGTAGCTATCTGCAGACCAGCCACACACATTCCCATGTAATCTGCTCATCTGTTAGGTTTTGGAGAAACCTATAGAGAGTTTTGGTGTCTGTGGTCAGTATCTAGCCCTGATTATGAGAATCTTCTTGGGCAAGCTGTATGCATCTCGAGGGATGTCGGGCAATAGTAAGATGGTAGTCAGGTGTGATACTAGCCACAAGTGTAGTAGCGGTGCACTGACATGGAAGATGCCCTTTCTACGTTCTATTGCTTGGTTGAGAGCCTTGAGAAGCTCTACAAGGATGACTGGGACGACCGTCTTAGAATCGCGCATATCTTCAATGATCCTCACCTATACTAAGTCAGCAAGGGTGCGGTATCTCAGGAACATCAGCTGGGACATGATGATCAGTGTAAAGGCGTTGAGACCCGGAAGTTCCGCAGTCTGGGAGTCAGGGTTCCACCTGGGCCGGTACTATTTCTTAAGAAATTTAATAGATACCCGTTCATAAGTGCCGCTAGTATCGTGTTGTAAGGAGGCAAACTTGATTTGTAAAAACCTTGAGAGGTTTGCCTGAAATGATGCCTTGTAGCATAGTACTATGGCATCACCTTCCATGATTAGGCCGATGATGCGTTGTATCTCCTTCAGTGTTGGACACAGCTCATTCTTACCAAAATGGAACACCATGTATGATGGGTTCCAACACTAGATGGCTACATTTAAGAGGCACCAGTCTGGTTTAACCATGGACAGGTCTAGGGTGTTACCCACTCGGTAGTACTGAGCCTAAGTGAGACGCTAATCCTAAGTTAGGGCCTCAATTGTATCATGGAGGGTTTTGTCACATGCCCCCTGGGAGAGGAGGTGCACGATCCGTGATGGCTGACCATTTGACGGAACAATCTCTGACGGACCTACCATCTACCTGGATAAATAAACAAACTCTGTGTAAGTGTACTGTGTATGCAAAATACAGGATGCAAAGATGATGCAAATGTTGGTAGATTTTTTTTGATTTTTGACTTGGTGCGACAGGGCACATGTGATCTGATAGGGCAAGTGGACAGAGATCCAGTATACTTTACCCGGGTTATTGGGAACCGGGGGCTTATCGGGTCAAGGTTGGAATAGGTCCTGTGAGGACCTATTTTCCTGGGATTTGAACCCCATGTGCTATATCAAGATGTGGGGTAGGATGTGTTTTATTACAAGTACAAGTTTGGCTCATCATATGCCCCTGGGTGGGTGTTTATCCGGGTAGGATGTGCCTGGGTTGTCAACCATGATTGGGGACAGGTATAGGGTGCAAGCAGGTTAGGGTTTAGAGTATCGTTCTAGGTGGATTGCTTGTAGACTATACCCTGACCTAGGCTATATGTATGCATGTTGGGGTAATGCAGGTGTGTTCCTAGTAGGATGGGGGATCACTTAACACCGTATATGCGACTCCCTTGAAAAGAGACAATTGGTGTAAGGGGAGCGTTCAGAATCTTTTCCTAAGGGTAATCACCCAGTAGGAGTAACTCTGTGGACCTCCAAGACTTTTAAGCCTCTGTCACTGAGGATAATCATCCAGCAGTCGTAAACGTATTAAGCCTATCTAAAGGGATTCAGGGTTGTTACACTACTATGCTTTGTATGGGATGCACAGTACAAAATACACTCAAAAGTTATAAGGAATTAGTATTAGACTAAATTCTAAGACATTTGAGTAATGTTGATGTTAATTTAGCTTAGACCTAGGTTCCGGGTTGAACCTTAAAGTATGACAAACAATCTCCCCAGCAGAGTCGCCAGAGTTATGAGCACGGGTTTCGATTACTCACTGGTTTTATGTTATAAGTTGCCACTTATTAATTCAGTAGGGATAAGTCTCGGGTAATGAATAAGGTCTTAGTCTGCTTAGAGTTCTGAGTAAGAGGTTCGGTTAAGTCCGGGAAAAGTGTCAGGCAACTCGGCACTTCCGTTTTACAACGGTTCCCTACTTATTAGGTTTAAGCCAAATTAGTGTCAAGTATTAGTGAAATGCCTTAGGTTTAGTTTATAATAATCCAAGAAGAGGAAGAGCTACACTAAGATTGAACCCAGGTTGGGTTGCCTTCGTAGTCATAATGGGGTGAGATCAGACCGAGACTAATTTTGGCATATGAGCTCGTGCTGAGGCTAGGGGAGTGTTGTGTGTGCACCCAGGGTGGCTTGGGGTCTAGCCAGGAGGCTAGGGGTGGTTGACCAGGTTGGTCAAGTGCTTGATTATGGTAAATTGGGTCCAGTTGGCCAAAGGTTTGGGTCTGGTAGGCCAAAATGATAAGCCCGATAGGCTAGGGTTTAGCTCGGTAGACTAAGGGATTGGGCCTGGTAGGCCGATTTGGGCCCGGTAGGCCAAGATTAAGCCCGGTGGGCCTTGGATGGACCCAACAATCAAGAGTAAGTCCGATAGGCCAAGATTAGGCCCGATAGGCCATGGTTGTGTTAACCAAGGGTTAGGAATGTTAACCAAAGTTAGGTAAGGTCCAATGTATGTTTATGGTCCTTAAATATGATTTGAATACTTTTATGGATTTTTTCCAAATCTTTCCAAGTTAAATGAGGCTAACCTGTGAAGACATGAGGTTTAATCGTGATTAGTACGATAACCAGGTTGGACATTCTACAATGTCCATTTGGGAGTTTTTATGATTTTTTGAAAATTTTCAAGGTTCAAATAGCCATAACCATGTTAAATCAAGTGTTAACCATGGTAAGCTCATCTAACCGTGGTTAGAAAACATGCATAGTCCAAACCATCTTTTCTAAAGTTTTAGAATATTTTGGATTTTAGGAATTTTTCAAGAGGTTTGACCACCAACTAACCGTGGTTAACTCTTAACCATGGTTGAGTAAACATGGTTACGGCAAAGGCAAGGTTTGGGCATGCCTGGAATGGGCCCCAGGGGCCAGGTCAGGATCTAGTGGAGGCCCCCCATGGGCTGTGGGCCACTGTAAGGCCTAGGAAAATAAAAAAGCCAGGCTGTCGGTGAACCAATTACCTTTAGTTTGGTAGTTTTTTTAACCATAGTTTAGAGGGCCATAACTTGGGTTAGGTGTGGACCCCTGGGGTCCACGACCTTGGTTTTGAAGCTCAGGATGAAGGGAATGCCCCAAGCCTGTTGTGGGCCTTAGGAATAGGCCACGTGTATGCCTGGTAATGGCCCCAAAGTATGCTAAACAAAAAATAATGATATGTTGGTAATGTATTCACCGTAGTTTGGCAGTATTTCTTGTTTTGCAATTTAACCATGGTTAGGTTGGAGGTCAGGGTCTGTAAACAGCTCAGGATGGGTTGGGGAGAGGTCAATAGACCCATTTAAGGGCCCTGGATTGGACCAGGCATCTCAAGTGGGACCCACAGCCCTTGCATAGCAACCTCCAGAAGTGTCGGTACTGATTTTACCACACTCTTGAAATTTTCCAGAAATTTGAAATGCCCTAACGGGGATGCTAGGGGGTGCATCCAAGTGTTGGTATACCTCTAGGGTTTCCCACACCTAAGACTAAGGTGGAGAGACCCCCACAGAGGGGTTCCTGCAAAACCGAGATGAAGAGGTCCCTTAGAATGACCATGGGCTCACAATGGCATTAAAACAAGGAAAAAGGCGGGTAGGGGAACCCACCCTTGCTGCACGTTTGGTGAGGATAGTGGTGGCTGATGGTGGCGCTGAGGTGATGTTGCAGGCGGTGGTGCAGCGGTGCAAAGGAGTAAGGACAGTTGGGAGGCCTGCTGGAGCTTGTTGGGGAGCTACTGAAGGGGCCTAGAGCGCGAACGCGGACTCTGGAATTGAGTAGGGGTTCGAATGGGGGGATTTTCCAGGTGTCCTCAAGGGCCATGGGCGGGGGTGCTGCCCATTTATAGCAGAATGGTTGGGACTCTATAGGATTAAAATGAGGAGTGTATGGGTCTCTGGAGGAGGTTTATGGAGAGCTGAGGGAATGTTTAGTGGGTAGCACAGGGGGCGGTGGAGTGCGTCGGGGAAACTTGTAGACTTGCAAAATGAAACTCAGGGGGGGGTGGTAATGGATTTTTACGCAGATTCTCAAAATAGAGCAACACCCTGCAATGGTAACTGTCGGTGACTTGAAGCATTATCGTCAAAAGTGATTTTGTCCGAACATTGCTCTGGCTTGGCAAAGCAGCGGTCTGGGGGAGTGTAGGATAGGAGTAGATTTGATTTTGGGGCCTGGGCTTGGGCCCAGGCCGAGGGTTGGACCTTAATCAAAGGGTTTGGGGGCATTTAGGGCTAAGCCTAAGGACTGGGGATTAGCTAGGGGGTAGGTAGGCTAGGATGTACCTAGGGTTAGTTTCTTAAACTAGGGTTAGGCCTCGGTTTAAGTAGGTTAAGTCCTAGGGTTTACTTAGGGTTAAGGACGTGACGGGGGAGAACCATGGTTACAAAAAGTCTTAACCATGGTTCAGGACAGGGGTTTTGTACAAATTGGGTGTTACAGGTTTAATGTAATTATGAAAAATCTGTGCTCTAGGTAGTGTAATTTTAATGGTAGTGAACGAAAATCCATAGACTTAGATACGTTAGACGTTAGTATTAAACTATGTACTATGGCAAAATCTGTTGAGTTTGTTATTTTCATGTTGGGGAGTAACCATCAATATTAAATGTTGGTGGTTGATGTGTAATTAGGAACAATTTGAAAATGGGTATTTCTTATCTTTAGGGAATAAATTCATAGATGAGGTTAGGTCGAAAAAAACTCTCGGATTATGATAAATCTGATCTAGTGGTGATTTTCAAATTAGTGATAGAAATCTATAGACTTTTATGGTGGTTTAAAAATATGCTAATTACGAAAAATTACTCTGAGGGTTTATTTTCTATGTTCGGACGTATCAGACACTATAAAATGTTAGTTCGCTCTAATTATGAAAAATATGCAATAGGTGGTTATTATATGTTAGTGAATAAATTAATACACTTTAGTGTGTAAAACTCTGTAAGTATGAGATATCCCTAATGGTTGTTTATACAGATGGACCTACACAGTCGCTGGGAGGGGAGGGGCGGTAGACCTCCGAACCCCAGCAAAATATAGTGCGGGCATTACTCCTCTTCTCCCCTAGGACCTATTAGGAGGGCCGGGAGCGGCAAAGAAGAACAGAGTCTCTTACCATGTCTCAAAACTACCTCCGGGTGGATGAAACAAAGGGTTACGTGACCGACATAGAGTGTTGCCGGTAGAGAAAGGTGGAAGATGTTGGTTGATTAGTTAGGAATCGTGACCGAGAGATGGGGCATTTGTGTCGACTCGATGTGGCCCAGTTGGATTCACAGCGATTGTAGAGCAGAAAAAAATTAGCGAAGGCTTTACAGTTGGTTTGGAGAGAATCAAAACAAATCACTGACATTGGTTTAATTTTTTTGTTTAATTTACATACTGTTTGTTTATATTGCTAATGGTGTAATCATAGGATAATAGTGCTTTCAGGAAAAATTGAATTGAAAACCATTCGTAGACTCATTCATTCGTGCTGTCCTTGGGACTAAATACTAAGATTGGAAGGTCAAAAGCCAAGCGTGAGAGTACGTCACCCCGGGGGCTATGTGCCAGAGACGTCTTGCGGCATGCCCTGAAGAGGTGGTGGCCAACTAGTGGCCACATTGCATAGCTTTTTGGGTCTCGAGGGGAGGAGACAGGATCTATATATATTTTTGCGTCATTGTAATAGGTAACTAAATATAAAGGTGCTTCAACTCTCTAAATTAATATAATTTTTAATTGGTTGTGAAGAACGAAGCAAAAGAAAAAAATAAATCGCTTGAAATAGAAGGCACCCATCGGTGGTCACGAAGAGCTTTGCCAGAGCAGGTCAATGAGGCGGTATGTTTCAGTGGATTTGTTAAAAAGTTTTTGTAATGTATTTTTTATTGTATTGACTACAGTTTTAATTAATACGGTGGACTGTCATAGCGAGTGATCACGTTGCAAGCTCCTTCAAATGCACAAGGTCGTTGTAAGAGGTCTACTCTCACGCCAACTATGCAAAAGATGGCACGCCGTGCATGTAGAGGCGGGGTGTGGGAGAGAAGGGGAGAAATAGTGTTATGTAAAATGACTCTTTAAAATCTTAGAATTCCCTTTTACCTACTGAAATATCAACTGTCTCCATGGTTTGCAGGGCCGAATGCAGGGAGGTGAGGGCGCAGGCACTGGGAGTGGCTGAGGATACCACAGGCTGAGATGATAGATTCGCTCAGGCATTAGGGCCGAAGAGGTTGGGCGGGTCGTGGAGCTTGGGTAGGCACGAACCCTACCCAGTTTGGGGGTGGGTCATGATTCGTGCGGGGTCCTTTCGGTTTGCTGCCTATCCGGTAATCCTCAGACGACCGCTGAGAGGAATGCAAAGCTCGGAGGAGGGGGAGAACAGTGGTTAGAGAAAGACCAGCTGCTGGTGGACACTCGGATGCGTCGGAAATTATTGGAGCGTTTGTGCAGGTTTAATGGTGGGACATGGATTGAATAGAAGAATTAAGTATTCTTTGTCAGATATGAAATATAATTCCATGATCGTACCAAAGTTTTTCACAATAGGGTTGCGCTCCACCATTTCAAAACACAAATAGCTGGTGACTCTAGAGATAAATTTAAGTTTTTAAACGATTTTACTTATAATTTATACTTATTTTTAGATATCATGGTGGTGGGTGGTGGTGGTAGTGATGGGGTAGTGGTAGTGGTGTGGGTAGGTGTGGTGGTGGTTGTTGGGGGTGGGTAGTTTGGTAGTGGTGATGGTAGTGGTGGTGGGTAGTAGGCGTGGAGGGTATGGTGATGGTGGTGGTGAGGTGGGTGTGGGTGAGGTGTTATGGTGAGTGATAGTGGTGGTTTGTGAGGGTAGTGGGGGTAGGAGAGTGTGGTGGGTAGTGGTTAGTGGTAGTGGTGATGGGTAGTGGTCGGTGGGGGTGGGTAGTGGTAGTGGGAGTTTAGTGGGGCTAGTGGGGTGGTCGCGGTTAGGGTAGTGGTGTTGAGGTTTGATGGTGGGTGGTGGTGGGTAATAGTCAATAGGTGGGTAGGTGATGGTGGTGGGCCGGTGGTGGTGGGTAGGCGGTAGTGGTGGGTAGTGTATTGCTTATTGTTGGTGAATGTCAAATGAAACCTTGAATGTAATTGGCCCAAAAAAAAAATATGCAATGCATGTACTAAGTGCATTTTAGCAGCTAACCACATTTTACTCAACCAAAGAGCCAAACTCACAAAAAGTTATTTGGCAGCCACTTTTGGAAAACACCTCGGCAGGGCCAA
>JABCRI010000466.1:0-29725 GCA_015143295.1 Tetracentron sinense | reverse complement strand
CAAAATTATCATAAACTTCCTAATTAGTTATTTTGGTCGCGACGTTATAGACAGACACATATACTCTAGTGATGAGTAGGTTTAACTTCTAAGGGGTATTTGGTTCGCACAATTGTTAGAACGCTATGGGCTGTAGACTTAGTTTTGTGGGGTCATAAGGTTGACCGATTGGTTATATTTTGATGTTATAGTAGTTTTATATATTGTTATTTTTACAAGAAATTTTTTAGGGCTCTCATTCGTAGTGTCTTGCTATTAGGAATTAAGTAAGGTTTAAGAATTTCAAAGGCACACCAGCACCGAGGTAACCAAAGTCCCATTTAACCAAGGTGAATTTTGGGGGCGAGACAGTAGCATCTTCACGTGTATTGTGTTGAGTTCTTTAAGTTACTCACAAGTGTTTGAAGTTTTATAACCACAAGTTAATTAAGATAAGACTGCCCAATTAAAAAGATCATGATATGTTCACGCTGTTTTCCCGCACTCGATTTAGTAAATGTCTGTTAATTCAAGACATGATAACTATGATTATATTAATGTTTATTATATTGGTTAGCTAGGAATTTTATTGTTTCCAAAGCCGTGCAATGTTCTCATCCGAATATTTCATATTGGCATATTTAGATTCAGATATATTACAGATCCCTTGGCGTGCGGAAGAGTACCTCGACGACATTGAAGGTCATTACTTGGAAGAGGATAATAATTTGAAAATTTTTCCCTTCTATTGAGTTTTCAGAATTATTAATTATTATTTGTGAAAGGTTGTAATAATATTCAATGATGGATTTAGGTTTAAGTTTATGAGTTTGAGATATGAATTTTTGATCTAGTGATGATATTGATTAAATGAGATTTCAAGTTCATGCTTTAGTAATTCCTTAATGAGTATCATGGCGCAGATTAGAATCTCAATATTTGATTCCAGATAATGCAATGTCGCAGTCACGTTTCACATTTGACCTGAGATTGATTTTGTCTTCACAACAGTAGTTGCCCCAACCTAACACATGCTATGCCTTATAAATAATTAACATTAAACAGAATATCAGATATTTTTTCAAAAGCTTAGGGGGCAGTTGCCCGTCATCGTGCCCCCATGGTTTATCCATCATCAACAATAAAAAAAATTGTTTTTTCGAAACTCCGGCCAGGCTAATGCTTTCCACTTAACCTAACCCACTTCTCTTACCCAAACTATCCTATTTTTAAAAACCATTGCCCTTGTTCATTGTTTGAATTTAAGTTTCCTAGTTCGCCACTCAATTACAATAGGTAGAGGACTACTTTTGTGACCTTATATTATTCATTATAATATTTTTTTGCCCACATTGAATGCTGCTTAATCTCAAGTCCACGCCTAGACCTTGCAAGTTAATTCGGTCTCAAAGCCATCGCCCTTGCCCCCCTCAAGGCGATGGGCAGATTCCTCCCCTCTCTCTCTCTCTTTCCTTTTAAGTGAACGCAAAAAAGTCGGGTTCGCAGACCCCAACCAAGATATTAAAATAGATTAGAAAAACAGAGCCAAAATACATCCCCAATTCAACCCTTAGCATAAATTTTTGAACCCTAAATGCCAGGAAGGGGAAAGACATAAAGTCTCTCTCTTGTTTGGAAGGGAACATAACCTTGAAGTATCTTTGTAAAACAAAAAAAAATTGAAGCATCACTATATTTAATGCCTCAACCATATTCATTTCATTCTATTTATTTTCTTGTCGCAAGCCAGAACACAGGGCTTGCATTCCTGTTTATAACTTTATATGCAAGAAAAGTGGAACTTTTTTTTCCATTTCCCATTATTTTTTGTTATCTATCGAGGATAAAGCTTCCTCCTTGCCTATTGCCTAAAACATACTTTGATGAACCCCTCCCATACCTTCTGCCAAGGTCAAGGGGCATTTTGGGTCCATTACAGCTTAAAATTCGTAATTTGTCACGTACCTAGCAGTATGCTCTTCTAACTCATACTCTGATGGTGGTTGAAATCAAATGCGAGATACAACCCGTATAACTGCGTGAAGAAGCGGTTCTGGCGTTGTAACGTGTTAGGAACGTATGGTGGCAAGCTTGGCATTAAGGAAAGGTTTTGAGTGTCATCGGCAAATGTGCAACGGGTACCATGAAAATGCCGGGGTTTGGGTGGTGATAATAACGGCGATCACATAGGTTAGTTCTGTTCTAACGGCGTTCGGAAAGGGTCGTCGGTCTGCTACTCGGCAAATCGACAGGTAACTCTGAAAACTCTGGGTGCGGTGCTGCAAGGTGCCTGGTCGGCGTTGTAAGCCGCCGTTGGGTGAGTCTGACGCGTCCCATACAGCAGGTTTGTGGTTCTAACTGGGCGTCGGAAAGGGCGGCCTGATCTGTACAGCCAAATTGAAAGGTGACTCCGAAAACTCTGGAGGCGGAGTTCAGGGTTTTTCCGTACCGCGTTAGAGGTGATTCGCCTGGTACGAAGGTTGGCTGTGGTTCTCCAAACCGGGGGCTCTCAGCCGTTGCCATTGACGGTGTTAAACGACGGGCTGCACCAATTCCGACGGCGTTGGTAGCGGTTGACGGCTGGAACCGTCCCGGTGGTTGACTATTTGACGGCGACGGAGATAGAATAGCGTGGTGATTGAAGATGGTAACGGTGAAGGCGCCGGAGAGAAATTTTCCGACATGGGTGGTGGAGAGGGACACCTGCCTCGGATTCTATCAATGAAGTGACAGTAATTGACGGGTTGTGGGTACCGACACATTCCGGTTAGTGGGTCGACGGTGCAATACGTTGGGTAGGGAAGGGGAGTGGCAGGATAAGGGCGGCCCAGGGACTCAACCGGTTTCCAGTAGACACAAGGCAAAAGAAAAACAGGCAGTAGCAAGGAAAATAGAAAGGGAGCCATTGGCGTTCTTGGTGAAGGTGAAAGATGTATAAAGGGAAGGAAATATATACGCAGATAAAGAGAGAGGGAGTGAAAGCTTCGTACTGTGTAAGTTAATGGAGAATTAATAGAGAGTAAATTTGGCAGCCTTTGTTAACTCATTTAATAGGCGCTACCCCACGAACAACTGATGGATCGGCAATGGCCTAATAAAGTTTCCAATCAGTCTCCAGTAATTAAACTAAAAAGCCAAAATCAGTCTCCAGTAACAATAATTTTCCTCAGCCATTAAATCATCTGCGCGCTATCTGTCTCTAAAGACGAGACGTTCCTCTAATTTTATTTTATTTTTACTTTGAAACTTCAATTATTGTACACCTCTGTCTCTTGGGTGAATGGCTAGGGGTGCGGCCTTCATTTGAGAGAGGTATGGGGATTCATTCCCCCACCGAGTATGAGTTGGAAGAGCTCCAATGGCCAAGCTAACCATTCTGACCCAACTAACGTAGGTAAATGATGCTGACCCCCAAAAAAAAAAAAAAAAAACTTCAATTATTGATTTCTTGGTTAAACTGGAAATTATATTAAAAGGGCCACAGTCCCTAGAAATAATATACATTCCATATCAGCCTACTCTAACCGGAGCACGTTCCAGTCTATGAGGTTCCTATTTAAGAGTATACAAAAGAAAGAGAGAGAGAGAGAGAGAGAGACCCCTAGGGGTGTAGCCTAGTGTCCAAAAGGACGAACCGTAAACCCAAAGGTCTCGAGGTCGATACTTGGATTCCCCTCACTATCGGTTGCATGGGTCGGGGGTGGCTTGTGCAGCACGTGGGATGTAGTCTGAGTCAAAGACCCAGGATACCCATGTTTATCAAAAGAGAGAAAGAGAGAATAAAACGAGACCCTTGTTGATGGAAACTAGAAGGTTCGAGAACAACCTTAACGAGGTTTTTTTTTTTTTTAGAAAAGCCACTCAAATGGAGTGGGGGATTTGGTAGACCCTACCAGTTTATTAATATAGAAAAATTCCGGGGGGGAGGGGGGACATAAATACTTACCCCTACAAAGACCCAAACAAAAAGAAAATTGGAGACATAAAACCTTACCCCAAAAAATACACAAAAAGAGAACACCAACAGGGGGACATAAACCTAACCCCTTTACAAAAGACTACCAAGACAAAACAAAGATCAATCATTATTAACCAATCTAACAGTACTCAAACCTGCTTGATCAAGAGAAATAAGAGAGCTGAACCGAGGAGGGATGACTTGATTAGGAAACAATTCACCCAAGTGCTGAGTACTACAACCATAATTAGCAAGAAAATTAGTAACTATATTGGTTTCCCTAAAGATATGATTAAAAGAAGAGCCTATATTCATCACTTGAGATATCTTCTTGTTCCAATACCATACATTCCAAAGGTGTCTAAGAGAACCCTTCCAAGCTTGGACAAGTGTTTTAGCATCCGAATCTACATCCACATGCAAATATCTAAGTATTTGACAAAGATTAAGGCCATCAAGAAGAGTTCTGAACTCAGCAACATAATTAGAATAATGACCATAAAAAGCATAAAAGCATGCAATCATAACTCAATTATGGTCTCATAGAATGCCACTTCCTTTTGCTAGTCCTGGATTACCTTTAGAAGCACCATCCACAATCAGTTTAATTCTACCACGAGGAGGCCGAAGCCATTTGAGGTAAGTAATAATAGATCTTCTCCGGACAGAAGGGACCATAATATTAAAACATGAGAGATTCAAGGGCTTTCTATTCAGAAGAGATCCCAACTCAATCATCCATTTCTAAATTCTAGTAATAATAACATCAACAGACTTGCTTACATCTTTAAATCAACGAGGACATCTTTCTTTCCAGATCTCCCAAATAATGATAAGAGAGAACAAAATAAAAACCTCATTATGACGCCTATCAAAAGCTCTAAACGATCTCATAAGAAAATTTGAATGGTATCACTGGGATAAGAAGGAATAGAACAAAGATTTCCAAAATACCTCCAGATCCTTCCTGCAATATCACTTTGAAATAATAAATGAGATGAATTTCAATATTACCTTGAGAACAACAGGAACAACAACTAGCTAAAGGAATACCAACAGATTGAATCCTATAATCAATAGGAATAGCTCCATACATAATCTTTCAACCAAAGATTTGAATTTTTTTTGGGAATAGTATTATTCCAAACATACTTGGTCTAAACTTTCTGATGACAACACCTGGGTGTATCTTAGACGTCAACGACATAGAGCAAAAAATATTTACTGAGCTACTATCTATTACAGACGTCGACGACACTTCTATATTTTCACATTTTTCTCATCTTTTTAAGACCTTTATGCTGGGAATGAATTCCTAGGTCTTTAAGTTTTTCATTATCAAGTTTTTAGCTATGTTTTAAGATGTCGTAGGTGAAGGGGGATCTGGATAAAATTTTATGCGGAAACTGGATCCTCTAGATCTTAACACCATAAAAAACATCAAAATTATCTAAGAGTTTTAGTCATATCACCTCGATGAATATTTTTCACCGTTGAAGCTTAATCCACTCGAACCGTCAGAACTCTTTGTAGAGATTTCTCCGAAAAAATACTAAAAGCTCGATCCTTGCTCTTCGCTATCTCCACGAAGTTTTAGAATCTCCTTTGGAATTATAGAAGCAAGAGGAAGAAGATGAATCATTGGTGTAGACCTTCTATCACCAATAATACTAAGGTTCAAAACCCTAGATTTGCAAAACCCAACTGGGACCACCAATATAGCTCACGAAAATCCCTAGGAGTCTCCCCTAGGGCTCACGGTTTAGAGAGAGAGAGGAGATGAGAGAAAAAATTCTGGAGAATTCTACTTAATGGTCTAGGGTGTTGGGGTATTTATTGACTAGGATCTTATCTTAATCCTACTCCAACTTGATCTTATCTAGTAGAATTTATTAATTAACAATAACTCTTATTATTAATTAAATAAACTCCTACTTAATCTATAACTACTTTAGTTATAGTAATCCTATTAATTAAAGAGTCTCTATTATAAGAGGATTCCTTAATTAAAAGGGATAAGTCAACATCTTACACCAAAGTAGGAAACCTAGTCAAACTAGGAATCCAAAAGGGGGGGCGTGAGCTTCTATGGGGCGTGAGATTTGAGGAGTTAAAACTCCTTATTGTAATCTAATTACAATAACATCTTAATCCTAATTGCAATCCAACACTTGGATTTTAATTCCATAATAAAAGGAATTATATTTCAATAATTATTCAATTAAACAAATCCTAATCCAATTAGAATTCTTCAAGTGGGCACCCCACCCTAGGGTTTAAACCCATGGGCTTTGGCCCATATTAAAGGTCCATTTTAATGGGTTTATGGATATGGGTCAAACCCATTTCCCCTTTAATTATGTTAATCAAATAATTACTAAAATAATCCCTTAGTTTAAATTAACAATTAATTTAAACAATAGATTAACTATTAATCTATTTAATTAAATGATTAACTTTTAATCACTTAAAATAATTGATTAACTTTTAATCAATTATTGAGCTTGTATTTCTTATGTGAGTACCTCCACAGATTGCTCTAGGACATTCTTACCCTGGCTTATCCAATGTTATCTCAGTAACCCTGAATGGGAATTACATCGAAATTACAAGTGACGTGAGATATCCATGTTGCAATTGAATCCCAGTGTATGAACATTAACCATTACAGATCCCACCACATGAACTTTTAAATTCGATTTATCCTTCCAAATACATTATCCCTAATGGGCCTTCGAGATTGACATACTATCTAACCCATAGCCCATTGCAAATCATCCGGGTTTCCAAGACTTATGATTAAGCCATGAGAAACAATTTCTCATGAAAAATATTTTGAAAAAATCCTTTTATAAGTATAATACCTTTTAATAAAAGTATATTTCAAAACTTATTTTGTTTTCAAAATCACCTGCACAGGATTTGAACTTAATCAACTGTCTTACCCAGAACTTGGATAATCTCTCAAATTAATGAGCATGAATTTCTTGTTTGAAATTCATCATGACTCGAACAACTTTTTGACTATCCAACTATCACTGTATTGTATTCCCTAAGTTAGAAAATATGTTGCTGGAATCAAAACAGTCAGATCACTACCCAGTCATAGATGAACTCATCAGATCTAAGGATCACCGAAATCCTTCAATGTGAATGAGAGACCAACTATCTGATAGTATGTTTATACAAGAGGTCTCTCATTGAATGTAATCAGTTAGTGTACATTTAAGCACTCATATGCTGATGTGTAGTCTCCACTACAATAGTTCAAGATAAAACTACATCTCAACTATTGAGAACATCTTAGCATTCTGGCAGCCATATAAGCAAAGTGCCCAGCTTCACCCACAGCTGTGACTATATAAGGTATAAGGAACCGGAAAGTTATATTTATATGTGATAATCTAATCACATAACTTTCCTACAATATATCTTATGGACCTTTATCGATATCTCATATCATATAGATCATCTTATGATCATGGTCAATTACCC
Organism: Tetracentron sinense; assembly: GCA_015143295.1. Taxonomy (NCBI): domain Eukaryota; kingdom Viridiplantae; phylum Streptophyta; class Magnoliopsida; order Trochodendrales; family Trochodendraceae; genus Tetracentron; species Tetracentron sinense. The sequence goes on along the minus strand of JABCRI010000466.1, from coordinate 22,293 downwards.
ATAATGAACACACAATAGATTAAAAAGAAGTATTTATTAATCAAATTAATAAGGTTCTAACAATCTAAATGACTTTTTTGGGCATCATGTCCAACAGTAGGGCCTTGGAATATTATCCAAATAGGTCAAGGCTTCCTAAGGTCAATCTAGGTCACTTGAGCTTTTGAACTTTTCAACCAATTGAGGACTTCTTATATAAGTCCTAAACTCTTTTAAATAGGACAATTAAACCTTCTTGAGTCTTCATTCTTCTAGTCTTGATCTTGAATGATTTTTTATTCAGCTTCATGATCCAACTTGAACTTTGGGTTAAGATCTTGAATCTTCATTGGATCTTCAACTTTGGGAAGATTGGATTTCCTCTTTGAGTTCTTATTTGACTTGAGCTTGATTAATTTGTGCTTGAGTGGCAATTTGGCTCTTATAACCTTTTGTCTTGATTTCTCTTTGATCATAGAGTCTTGTCTTTGCTTGATGGAACATCTTGATAATGTTGAGTCATTTTTGAAATGTGGGCTAATATTTCTTAAATCTAAAATTGACATATACTTTGTAGAATAATTAATACCAAAAATGTCCATTGCATTATTGTGTTATAATCAAAATTATTAGGGGTACATAGGATTGTAACCTTTAGGCTAACAATATCAATAACAATCATTTGGTCAAAAGAAGAAACAAAAGAAACATGAAGATGACTCTTCCAAAGCACCCAAATCTTAGCATGAGAAACCTGAGAATCTAGATGATTATCCATACCAATAAAAAAACAAACTTCATGAAGAGAATCAAAATTCTTTTTCAGGTTCCATAATAGTAGTGGACAAAATATTGTTAGAAGAGATTAACTATTTTAATCTAGACTTAGAAGCTAAGTTACAAATTCCTCGAATATTCCAAATAAGAAAATTATTCATTAATAACATTGATGGAATTAGTCGTTGGAGAGCTTCAACTACAACTTTTTGCATCTAACAAAATGGTCACCTAGGGTATTTGACATTGAAATGCCATTGAAATGCCTAGCCAGATGGCCAATATTTCAACCACTAATGGGTTGAACCTGTGCCACAAAAGGAGGCTATGTCAAAAGAGTGATTCTCTTGTCCAACCCAATACATCTACAGCCACACAATAGAAAATGGCATTGAGCAATGCTACGTCCACTTTCCAGTTGTCCACTCTCTATTTTTATACAAGACAAAATAGTTTGACACTTTTTTGTGGGTCCCATCCCATCACTTTTATTTTGTCTTTTTGTTTAGAATTAAGAAAAACAACTGGAGAGTAGTGGACAACCGAAAAGTGGACGTAGCATTGCTCAATGCTATTTATAGCTCCATCCACTTGTTGGAATTATTCCTTAAATTCTATTTTTGGTAAACTTTTATTTATGGAGTTAACTCTCTGGGATTAAAATTTTGAGAAATCCTAATTGGTTTTGGATTAAATTTTGGGAATTCCTAATTGGTTTAAAGAGTTTATTTTTGCCTATAAAAATAGGTCTAAGGGATTGGCTTATTAAGGATGAGCTGTTGAGATATGAGTGTGGGTTCCTCTCATGGAGAGCCCTAGTTTTAGTTCTTGGGAGGAAGAGCAGCTCATGGCTTATATCCGGGTTGGTATTCTTACACCTCGAAGGAATTGGGTTGGTTCATGTTTACACCTCAAAGGAATTGGGTTGGTTCATCTTTACACCTCAAAGGAATTTGGTTGGTTCGCCCTTACACCTCAAAGGATTCGGGCTTATCCCTTTACCTAGGATTTAGATTTGTATGACAAAATTTGTTATTCTGTTTTACGCAATCTCACTCGAGCAAGAGCGAGATTGCATTTGACTCAAGAGACTGGCGGAGAGTTTCAGAATTTGATTCTTATTCGGTTCAAATTTTAGTTGTTAGAGAACAAGAATTTTGTGGGTTGTATGAAAGTTGTTCAGGGCTGTGTGAGAGCTTTTGATTTTGTATTCTTGTTACTCTTATCTATATAATCTTCTCTATCACTAGTGAAAGATTTTGGATCGTCTTTTGATCAAGGATGTAGCCCTAGGTGGGTGAACCACATATAACTTGTGTTGTGGTATGGATTATTTTCATGTGTTTCATATTATCTTCGAATCCCCAAATCGCATTGTTTTCACACAACAAATTGGTATTAGAGCAAGGTTCAAGGTTCTGGGTTGCAGATTTGGAGTTTGCAAAGCTTTGAGGTTGCGAGAATTATGACATTTTGAAACCGATGTTCGAGGTGGAGACCTGCGGATCCAGTCGAATTTGCACAAAATTGTTGAAAGAAGATTGTTTGTGATTGATTTGATAAAATTCAAGTCAAGGTGGAGTATGTTAGAATTATGCCTAGAATTCTATTTTAAGTGAACTTCTATTATCGAGTTACCTCTTCGGGATTAGAATTTTGAAAAATATCCTAATTGGTTTGGGATTAGATTTTGAGAATTCCTAATTGGTTTAGGAGTTGATCTATGCTTATAAATAAGTCTAAGAGGTTGGCTTATTAAGGATGAGCTGTTGAGATGTGAGTGTGGGTTCCTCTCATGGAGAGCCCTAGTTTTAGCTCTTGAGATGAAGAGTGTGCTCATGACTTATATTCGGGTTGGTATCCTTACACCTCAAAGGAATCAGGTTGGTTCATCCTTACACCTCAAAGGATTTGGGTTTATCCTTTTACTTAAAAGGATTCAGATTTGTAGGTTAGAATTTGGTATTTTCTTTACGCAATCTCGCTCTCGAGCAACTGCGACAAGTTTCGGAATTTGGTTCTGATTCGGTTTAGATTTTGGTTGTAGGAGAGAAAAACAAGAATTTTGTGGGCTATATGAGAGTTATTCAAGAGTTGTGTGAGAGCTTTTGATTTGTATCCTTGTTGCTCTTCTCTTTTTACTAGTGAAAGATTTCATATTATATTTTGATCATGGATGTTGTAACGCCCCGAAATACCCCCTAGGAGTTTAGGGATATTTTAGGTGTCACACTGCGTAACTATCAAACCATCCTGTAATGCATAAGATAAAATACAGTACTAACAACGATAATCAGAGCGCGGAAGCTAACATATATGTGGAAATGTAAACAATTTTCATTTCTTCTAATGATCCAAAATAGTATTCCAAGTTAACATAAATACAAGACATGTCTAAGTCTATGGTGGAATGGCCAACCTATCAAAATATCAAAATACACAATACTCTCTCATACTCTCCCCTCAACAGTAATCGAGGTATGGCCACTCATCGAGGTCTCGGTCCGCCTGAGACTGTAATGGAATAGCCGGCTCTCTCTCCTCTATATACTCTTCCTCGACCCAAGGCTCCGGGTCGAGGGCTCCCTCAGTACCTGCCGACATGAAAGTACGGCTGAGCATGGAATACTCAGCGAGTACAAGCTACTAGCAGACCATAACAATAATAAAACACATAATAGTAATATCATACAAGCAGTAATAGAAACATCACAAAAGAAACAGTATAAGGCATGATACAGTACAAACATCCTGACGTGCGTGCATGAATGCGAAAACGCCGATAAAACTCATGCTTGAAAACCCCTGTCACGTCCCGGTATGCCTCGTAGAATCATGTATGCGTGCATGCATGAATGCATGATCATCATCTTGTAAACCTCCATCTCGTAACTTGTGATGCCAGAGGCTAGCACCCGAATGTCCCTAGGCTACCAACCTCCTTGTTATGCAATGCACTTGTGAGCCAGAGGCTAGCACCCGAATGTCCCTGGGCTACCAACCTCCTTGTTATGAATGCACTTGTGAGCCAGAGGCTAGCACCCGAATGTCCCTGGGCTACCAACCTCCTTGTTATGCAATGCACTTGTGAGCCAGAGGCTAGCACCCGAATGTCCCTGGGCTACCAACCTCCTTGTTATGCAATGCACTTGTGAGCCAGAGGCTAGCACCCGAATGTTCCTGGGCTACCAACCTCCTTGTTATGAATGCACTTGTGAGCCAGAGGCTAGCACCCGAATCTCCCTGGGCTACTAACCTCCTTGACATGCAATATCTTATTGTTGTTATTATTAGATGCATATGCTCTCGAAAAACTCGGTCATGTGTGCATGCGTGCTCATGTGCGTGCCAATAGTGACAAACGTGGGAATGCAGGTGACAAGAGAGATATGGCATTACATTTCATTCCATGATGTGAACATAGGTAACTTAAGTAATTTCCATAACATTTGATCAATTTATCATTTATAGGAACGCATGCAAAAACCCATTTCTATATTCTTCATTGAGATCATTTATTCATAGTTTAGGTATTTTGTCAAACACTTCCATACATTATTCCTTAGTAGTTTATCTCATTCTTTTTAATGCATATTTTCCATTCAATCACACAATGGTCAGTTTGTTATTTGTACAATACCCATCCTCCATTTTCCAATCCACAACTCACACATCATACATCACACATTCGGCATCCAATCGCCGTATCCAACCTCCATCCAAGCATCCACACATTTTCCATTATCTTGTTTATATTTAATGGGGGATAACACATTTCATAAGGAGGAAAACATAATATAAAGAATCACATTTTTATATAGAAAACCTAGATCTTTGCTAGGGTAAGTTAGTAGGGTGTACTAACCTTAGATCAAGGCTTGATCCTTGGTAGAAACCTTGACTGAAGCTCCAACTTGAAAGAAGAACACCTTTGCTTGAAGGAGACTTGAGTTGGGGAAGAAACCCCTTTCAAAAACGTGCTTGGGTTGCTGCCCTAGCTTGGAGAATGCTCTCCACGAGTGCTTGAGCCGTGATCTTGGAGAAAAACCGGACTTGAAGTGATTTAGGGTCTCAAAATCCTTTGATTTCTCTCCCAAAGACAAGCCCTAGGTTGGAATCGCCTTCTCCCCTTTCTCCTATTCTCTCAAACTCTCTAAGTGTCGAATGATGCCCTAAAGGCTCGGGCAAGACTCTTATGGTAAGAGTAAACCAACCAAAAGACCATAATACCCTTACTAAAATTTCTGCAAAACGTGAGGACCGAGCACGTTGAGCTGTGAACAGTGCCGAACATGTTGTGCTGTGAACAGTGCCGAACACGTTGTGCTGTGAACAGTGCCGAACACGTTGTGCTGTGGACAGTGTCGAACACGTTGTGCTGTGAACAGTGTCGAACATGTTGTGCTGTGAACGGTGCCGAACACGTTGTGCTGTGAACTGTGCCGAACACGTTGTGCTGTGAACTGTGCCGAACACGTTGTGCTGTGAACAGTGCCGAACACATTGTGCTGTGCTCGTTGTCCATTGTCTTATGTACAACGTACCCGTTGTGAGCTGAACAACGTACACGTTGTCTGCTGCACGACGCACCCGTTGTATGTTGCACAACGGGTGCACAACGTATACGTTATCAGAGTACGTTGTCTATGCGTTGTCTGTGCCTCGTTGTCTGTTGCACAACGGATGGACAACGTATACGTTATCAGAGCACGTTGTCTGTGCCTCGCTGTCTGTTGCACAACCGATGCACAATGTATACGTTATCAGAGCACGTTATCAGAGCTACGTCCTTAGTGCCTTCCGAGCTATGTCCTTAGTTCCTTCCGAGCTACGATTGCCTGCAGGTCCAGACTGTTTTGGTCATATCTTTTGACTCGTTCGTCCGATTTTGACGATTCAACTTGCGTTGGGTTCGTACTTCGAAAAGGAACATTTCTGACGTTTCGAAATTTCCAATCTCTCTCTTATTTATTAATTAGACTATGAGGAAGGCCAAGTAGCTACGAAAACGGTATTCTTTAAGTATAGAAAAATCTGGGGTGCTACATTCTCCCCCCCTTACAAAAATTTCGTCCCCGAAATTTGGACGATACATACATGCTCAAGACCATAAAAATTACAAGGGAGTGCCAAGGCCTTAAACAAATAACTGGGGATACTTTTCCCGCACTTCGGCTTCTCGTTCCCATGTAGCTTCCTCCCTTGAATGGTGTTGCCATCTCACTAAGACCAAGGGAATGGTCTTGTTACGCAAGACTTGATCTCTCCTATCCAAGATCTGCACTGGTTGTTCAACTAGGGTGAGGTCCTCTCGAATCTCTATCGGATCCAACTCGATGACATGAGAAGGATCCGGGACATACTTTCGAAGCATAGAGACATGGAATACATTGTGGACCGCCGTCATATGAGCGGGTAAAGCAACACGGTAAGCTACCTCACCGACTCGAGCAATGATCTCGAACGGACCCACATATCTCGGGCTAAGCTTGCCTCTCTTCCCAAATCGCATAACACCTTTGGTCGGTGAAATCCTTACAAACACAAAATCACCGACTCGGAATTCAAGATCCCTCCTTCGGTTGGCGGCATAGCTTTTCTGTCTATCTTGTGCGGTCTTTAACCTCTCCCGGATAAGCTTGACCCTATCCGCGGTTTGTTCAATTAACTCGGGGCCCAAAATCTTTCTTTCTCCCACTTCATCCCAATACAACGGGGATCTACAACTCCTTCCGTACAAAGCCTCGAACGGCGCCATTTGTATGCTTTCTTGATAACTATTGTTGTAAGCGAATTCCACCAAAGGTAGGTGATCTTCCCAACTTCCCTTGAAGTCTAGCATACATGCTCGGAGCATATCTTCAATAACCTGATTCACCCTCTCGGTTTGCCCGTCGGTCTGTGGGTGGAAAGCTGTGCTAAAGTCTAACCGGGAGCCCATTGCACCTTGAAAACTAATCCAAAACCTGGATGTGAATCTTGGGTCTCTATCCAACACAATACTTACTGGCACCCCGTGTAATCGGACTATTTCCTTGATGTATAGCTCCGCTAACTGATTGGAGTTGAATGTAGTCTGGTACAGTAAGAAATCAGCGGACTTCATGAATCTATCAACAACTACCCATATAGCATCGGTCTTCCTAACCGTCTTCGGCAACCCCACGATGAAGTCCATAGAGACATGTTCCCATTTCCACTCGGGAATAGGGAGAGACTACAAAAGACCCGCCGGTCTCAAATGCTCTGCTTTCACCTGTTGGCACACCAAACACCGTGCCACATACTCTGCAACCTCCCTCTTCATGTTTCGCCACCAAAAGTGATTCTTGAGGTTCCGATACATCTTTGTCCCCCCGGGATGCACTGTATACTTAGACCGGTGAGCTTCGTCCATAATCTCTCTCCGAAGGTCTGCCTTAGCTGGGACACAAAGCCTTCCCTTGAATGTGATAGCACCTCGACTAGTGAGAGAGAAGTCCGTACTACCCTTGGCCACTTCTTTATCCCGGAAAGCCAACAAGTCAGTGTCTGTGGCTTGATACTCCTGGATCAAGTCTATAAGGTACGGTCGAACTGTAACATTTGCCAAAATCGGACTGCGGACAGAATCATTCACACTGATGTCTAGATTTGCCAAATCGTCTAACAGTCTCCATTCCCGCACCAACATGTGAGCCAACAACCCCGATGGTTTCCTACTCAGAGTGTCTGCCACCACATTTGCTTTTCCCGGGTGATATTGGATAGTGCACTCGTAGTCCTTTAAGAACTCAATCCAACGCCGTTGTCGTAAGTTTAGTTCTTTTTGGGAAAAGAGATACTTGAGGCTCTTGTGGTCCGTGTACACATAGAACTCCACCCCGTACAGATAATGTCGCCAAATTTTAAGTGCAAACACGACCGCCACAGCTCCAAGTCGTGAGTGGGGTAGTTCTTTTCATGCTCCTTCAACTGCCTTGATGCATAGGCAATGACCTTCTTGTGTTGCATTAGGACACACCCGAGTCCAACATGTGAGGCATCATTATACACCTCATACCCAAAAGGTCCAGATGGCACAGTAAGGACAGGGGCTGTGGTGAGGCGTTTCTTCAACTCCTGGAAACTTACTTCACATCGGTCACTCCAACTGAACTTTGCATTTTTCCTTGTCAAGTAGGTGAGAGGTGCAGCCAAACTGGAGAATCCCTCCACAAATCTCCGGTAGTAGCCTGCCAATCCGAGGAAACTACGTATCTCCGTGACGCTCTTGGGCCTCTCCCAACTCATGACTGCCTCAACCTTGGCTGGATCTACAGCAATGCCCTCGGCCGACACCACGTGTCCAAGAAATGCGACATTCTCTAACCAGAACTCGCACTTACTCAATTTGGCATATAGCCTATGCTCTCTCAACATCTCCTGAGCAAGGCGGAGGTCTCGTGCGTGATCTTCCCGTGTCTGGGAATACACCAGAATGTCATCAATGAATACAATCACGCATCGATCCAAGTAAGATCGGAACACCCGGTTCATCAAATCCATGAATGCCGCCGGTGCATTCGTCAGCCCAAAAGGCATGACAAGGAACTCGTAATGCCCATACCGAGTCCTGAAAGCCGTCTTCGGAACATCTTCCACCTTGATCCTTAATTGATGATACCCCGATCTAAGATCAATTTTGGAGAAGAATCTCGCTCCCTTCAGTTGGTCGAACAAGTCATCGATCCTTGGCAAGGGATAACGATTCTTGATAGTTACCTTGTTCAATTGACGGTAGTCTATACACATTCTCATCGACCCATCTTTCTTCTTTACAAAAAGGACCGGAGCTCCCCACGGTGACACACTTGGTTGGATGAAACCAAGTTGTTGTAACTCCTCAAGTTGCTTCTTCAATTCTTCAAGCTCTATCGGGGCCATTCTATATGGGGCTCTTGAAATCGGAGCGGTGCCCGGAGTAAGCTCTATAGCGAACTCAATCTCCCGATTCGGAGGTAACCCGGGAAGTTCCTCCGGAAACACATCTAAGAACTCACTCACAACTGGAATAGTCGAGGAGTTTTGTACTTCGGGGTTCGCTAAGCTCAAAGCTGCAAGGCGAGCAATATCCCTTTCTCTCAATCCTCGGAAATGAAAAGGCTTAACTCCTTTCGGCTTGAAATTCACCATCTTTTCAAAACACGCAACATTCCCGTGATGGTTTGACAACCAATCCATCCCTAAGATGACATCAAAATCCAAGTCTTGAAAAGCTAGGACGATGAGATCGGCTAACAGTTCATTCTCCCCCACTTGAACCACACTATCCCTAAATATCTTGTCCGTATCAACTGACTTGCCGAGTGGAGTTGCAATGGTCAACTCCCGCCCTAACGGAGTAGACTCAGTCAAAAATCCCTTTACGAAACTAGGTGACACAAAGGAGTGAGTGGATCCTGTGTCGATCAACACTCGGGCGAGACACTCGTTCACTAATAAAGCGCCTGTGCAATTAAGTAGCTACTATTAGTAGATTTCAAACAACAACAAGCATCATACATAGGTAACCCTTAGTATACATAATCACATAATAAACCATAGAAATTTTACACAACTTAGACTCTAGAATTTTTGCGTACCTTGCACGACATCGTCGGATGCACGTGCGTCTCTCTCGGATAAGGCAAAGACTCGGCCTTGTGTGGCTGGGCGAGGCGGCTGGGTAGACTGTGAGGCCCTCGAAGCCTGAGAAGAACTAGGCTGAGATGTCTGCCTAATTGGGGGCCTGCTCCCCGAAGAATGAGCTGGCAACTGACGTCGGGGACAATCTCTAACCATGTGATCATGGTCACCACAATGAAAGCAACTTCCTGAAACCCTCCGGCATTCTCCTGCTGAATGCCTCCTTCCACAAAGAGTGCAGACATCATGCAAATAGGAGGAAGGAGCATATCCCGTAGCTTGAGTAACTGCAGGGCGAGGAGCATATGAGGTAGTCGGGCGAAAGATCGATGGAGCAAAAGAGCGAGGAGCCTGTGGTGCCGAATACATCCTCTGTGACTGAGCAGGCCCTGCGGACTGATACAAGCTAGTCCTTGCTCTCTTCTCCCCTGAACTACTCGACTGTCCTTTCTCTATTTCTCTTCTTTTGAAAAACTCCATGGAGTTTGACTCGGCCAAAAGTGCCTTATCAACAACTTCGGAATATGTCTCATGTCTAAACATCGAGACTCGGTCCTTGAGGTAAGCCTTCAATCCTCTCTCAAATTTCCGGGCTTTCATAGCCTCGGTCGCTATCATGTGTGGAGCAAATCGAGATAGCTCCGAAAATTTGGCTTCATAAGCCACCACTGACATATTACCTTGCTCCAAGGTAATGAATTCGACTTCCATCTTTTCTTTCATTCAGAACGGAAAGTACTTCTTGTTGAAAACCTCCAAGAATTCTCCCTAAGTCCAGTCCTGACCTTGCCGGGTCAACTCTTGGGTCCGAAGTGCAGACTTCCACCAATGGTCGGCCTCGCCTTCAAGCATAAAGGCGGCCCAAGTGACCCTTTCCACTTCCGTAGGTGCCAATACCGAGAATATCTTCTCGAGTTGCCGAATCCAACCCTCGGCGACAAGTGGATCAATACTTCCACAAAAAGTTGGAGGCCTCATCCTCCGAAAAGCTTCTATCCCGGCTTGGGCTCGGTTAGGAGGAGCCGGTATGAGTGCCGCATTAGGCGGAGTGGCCGGTTGCCTTGCCGCCAACATAGCCAAAGTCTCGGCTATGGATGCGAACGCTTGGGCAAAGTCAGGTTGATCATCACCCGATGGAGTATCACCTCCATTACCCCTCGTGTTGTACCCGCGACCCCGGGTATTGCGTCTCATGATTTCTCCTGAGAACGATAATACAACATGAGTCTAACTTGGATACGCATTTGGTACAAATTTCGCAATTCACTCAATACATATTCATCAAGCATATTTAATAAGTACAACACAAATAATGTACACATGGTATATAACACAATAGCATAACTTACAATCCGTGTTCCTAGCGTAGGACTCTTTGTTTGGTTGAAGTTCAACCTATTTCGACTAAGACTAACTTGTTAGTCTATACTTGGAATACAACTCTCTAAGGTGATTCTAATACCTTGTTCAATCATCCAAGTGACCCTAGGGACTCTGATTCCTAGAGCTCTGATACCACTCTGTAACGCCCCGAAATACCCCCTAAGAGTTTAGGGATATTTTAGGTGTCACACTGCGTAACTATCAAACCATCCTGTAATGCACAAGATAAAATACAGTACTAACAATGATAATCAGAGCGCGGAAGCTAACATATATGCGGAAATGTAAACAATTTTCATTTCTTCTAATGATCCAAAATAGTATTCCAAGTTAACATAAATACAAGACATGTCTAAGTCTAAGGTGGACAGGCCCACCTATCAAAATATCAAAATACACAATACCCTCTCATACTCTCCCCTCAACAGTAGTCGAGGTATGGCCACTCATCGAGGTCTCGGTCCGCCTGAGACTGTAATGGAATAGCCGGCTCTCTCTCCTCTATATACTCTTCCTCGACCCAAGGCTCCGGGTCGAGGGCTCCCTCAGTACCTACCGACATGAAAGTACGGCTGAGCATGGAATACTCAGCGACTACAAGCTACTAGCAGACCATAACAATAATAAAACACACAATAGTAATATCATACAAGCAGTAATAGAAAAATCACAAAAGAAACAGTATAAGGCATGATACAGTACAAACATCCTGACGTGCATGCATGAATGCGAAAACGCCGATAAAACTCATGCTTGAAAACCCCTGTCATGTCCCGGTATGCCTCATAGAATCATGTATGCGTGCATGCATGAATGCATGATCATCATCTTGTAAACCTCCATCTCGTAACTTGAGATGCCAGAGGCTAGCACCCGAATGTCCCTGGGCTACCAACCTCCTTGTTATGCAATGCACTTGTGAGTCAGAGGCTAGCACCCGAATGTCCCTGGGCTACCAACCTCCTTGTTATGAATGCACTTGTGAGCCAGAGGCTAGCACCCGAATGTCCCTGGGCTACCAACCTCCTTGTTATGCAATGCACTTGTGAGCCAGAGGCTAGCACCCGAATGTCCCTGGGCTACCAACCTCCTTGTTATGAATGCACTTGTGAGCCAGAGGCTAGCACCCGAATCTCCCTAGGCTACCAACCTCCTTGACATGCAATATCTTATTGTTGTTATTATTAGATGCATATGCTCTCGAAAAACTCGGTCATGTGTGCATGCGTGCTCATGTGCGTGCCAATAGTGACAAACGTGGGAATGTAGGTGACAAGAGAGATATGGCATTACATTTCATTCCATGATGTGAACATAGGTAACTTAGGTAATTTCCATAACATTTGATCAATTTATCATTTATAGGAATGCATGCAAAAACCCATTTCTATATTCTTCATTGAGATCATTTATTCATAGTTTAGGTATTTTTTCAAACACTTCCATACATTATTCCTTGGTAGTTTATCTCATTCTTTTTAATGCATATTTTCCATTCAATCACACAATGGTCAGTTTGTTATTTGTACAATACCCATCCTCCATTTTCCAATCCACAACTCACACATCATACATCACACATTCGGCATCCAATCGCCGTATCCAACCTCCATCCAAGCATCCACACATTTTCCATTATCTTGTTTATATTTAATGGGGGATAACACATTTCATAAGGAGGAAAACATAATATAAAGAATCACATTTTTATATAGAAAACCTAGATCTTTGCTAGGGTAAGTTAGTAGGGTGTACTAACCTTAGATCAAGGCTTGATCCTTGGTAGAAACCTTGACTGAAGCTCCAACTTGAAAGAAGAACACCTTTGCTTGAAGGAGACTTGAGTTGGGGAAGAAACCCCTTTCAAAAACGTGCTTGGGTTGCTGCCCTAGCTTGGAGAATGCTCTCCACGAGTGCTTGAGCCGTGATCTTGGAGAAAAACCGGACTTGAAGTGATCTAGGGTCTCAAAATCCTTTGATTTCTCTCCCAAAGACAAGCCCTAGGTTGGAATCACCTTCTCCCCTTTCTCCAATTCTCTCAAACTCTCTAAGTGTCGAATGATGCCCTAAAGGCTCGGGCAAGACTCTTAAGGTAAGAGTAAACCGACCAAAAGACCATAATACCCTTACTGAAATTTCTGCAAAACGTGAGGACCGAGCACGTTGAGCTGTGAATAGTGCCGAACATGTTGTGCTGTGAACAGTGCCAAACACGTTGTGCTGTGAACAGTGCCGAACACGTTGTGCTGTGAACAGTGCCGAACACGTTGTGCTGTGAACAGTGTCGAACACGTTGTGCTGTGAACAGTGCCGAACACGTTGTGCTGTGAACAGTGTCGAACACGTTGTGCTATGAACAGTGTCGAACACGTTGTGCTGTGAACGGTGCCGAACACGTTGTGCTGTGAACTGTGCCGAACACGTTGTGCTGTGAACTGTGCCGAACACGTTGTGCTGTGAACAGTGCCGAACACGTTGTGCTGTGCTCGTTGTCCGTTGTCTTATGTACAACGTACCCGTTGTGAGCTGAACAACGCACACGTTGTCTGCTGCACGACGCACCCGTTGTATGTTGCACAACGGGTGCACAACGTATACGTTATCAGAGTACGTTGTCTATGCGTTGTCTGTGCCTCGTTGTCTGTTGCACAACGGATGCACAACGTATACGTTATCAGAGCACGTTGTCTGTGCCTCACTGTCTGTTGCACAACGGAAGCACAACGTATACGTTATCAGAGCACGTTATCAGAGCTACGTCCTTAGTGCCTTCCGAGCTACGTCCTTAGTGCCTTCCGAGCTACGATTGCCTGCAGGTCCAGACTGTTTTGGCCATATCTTTTGACTCGTTCGTCCGATTTTGACGATTCAACCTGCGTTGGGTTCGTACTTCGAAAAGGAACATTTTTGACATTTCAAAATTTCCAATCTCTCTCTTATTTATTAATTAGACTATGAGGAAGGCCAAGTAGCTTCGAAAACGGTATTCATTAAGTATTGGAAAAATCCGGGGTGCTACAAATGTAGCCCTAGATGGGTGAACCACGCATATCTTGTGTTGTGCTATGAATTATTTTCATATGTGTTTGTCATACTATCTTTGAACCCCAAGATCGCATTGTTTTCGTACTACACCACTTAGAAAATACACCCAAATTTGGAAGGCCTTGGTGCCAAGCTGGGCTCTAGGGATCGGAAGCTAGGGCTATGTGTGGTAGGGAGAAGGACTACTCCACCTCTACCCGTTGATGTAGAAAACTCATTGTACCAATGGAAATTAATTGGAAGAATAGAAAATAACCTCTTCGGGATTTCAGTCATATTGAATGATGAATAGTTATGAAAGATAACTGCATTTCATACTTTCCAAATGTACCATAAGATCACAGCCCATAGATTAAACCCATCATCATGATACGGGTTTTTAACCTCCTTATATAGTAGACTCTACAAGATTTCTACCGAGCAGTGATGGAATATTAGTGACGGAAATAATTTTGTGTCTAATACTGCATTTACAGGGACAGAAAATTACCCGTCACTACAATTCCGTCTCTAATAAGTATTTCGACACTTATTTATATTTTTTTTAAATTAAAACAAGTATTAGTGATGGAATATTTTCTGTCTCTAATGTTTGTAGAGACGGAATTGTTTGTTAGTGACAGAAATGATCCGTCTCTATTGGTTAAAGATCATTAGAGACGGAAATATATCCGTCTCTAAACCTTAAATAGTATTAGAGACGCACTACAAAATTATAAGTGTATAGTGGTGAAAAAATAATGGCGTTTAGAGATAAACACCGGTAAATATAACTATTAACGGCGTTTATTGTAAGACACCACTAAAGAGACATTTATAGCGGCGTTATATGAAAAAACGCCAGTATTAATCAATTATTAACGGCGATTTTTACAATAACGCCGTTATAGAAATGGGCGGTTCCGCGAAAATATTTCCCGCCAAAGGAATGGTGGCGATTTTTTGTGGGCTATACCGGCGTATTTTTTAAAACGCCGGTAAAGAATCTATATTTGGGGATTTAGGGCCCCGAACTTTTTTTCTTTCCCTCCTCTTTCCTCTCCTCCTTGCTCGTGCTCCCTGCTCGTGCTCTCTGCCCTGGCCACCTTCTCTTGCGTTGCTCCGGTCACCTTCTCCGGTGTTGCTTGTGCTCGTGCTCCCTGCTCGTGCTCCCTGCTCCTACACACTCTTCGGTTCCTCTCTCGAAGCTCGAAGCCCACAGCCCCTGCCAAGGTTAAATTTTTGGCTGATCACTTGGTTATATTTTGTGGGGTTCTTGCGGTTTTTGTCTTCCAAATGTTGGTTTCTGATGTGGGTCTTTGATGTTTTAAACATTTTTATGGGAATTTGTTGGGGATTGGTTTGCATTTTGTGGAATTTTGTTGTTTCTGAAGGTGGGTGGATTTCATTGATCGTTTTTCTTTTAGTAGATTTAAATGATGCATGCTGCTTGAAATGCATGTGGTTTCTGAAGGTGGGTGGTTTTTATTATGATGCTTTGAAAGCCTTGGTTTCTATTTTTAGTTGGAGTTGCAGAAAGCCTTGGTTTCTGTTTTCAATTTGATGTTCTAAGATGAACCCATTTGAGTTCCAACTTATCTTTCTTTATCTGTTGCTTTCTTTTATATTTTTCTATCAGAACTTTATATGCCAATTGAACTCTGTAGTATGATTGTTTCCTTTCTAGTTTTCCTTTTCTTGATTTAAATTAATATAAAAATTGGTCTTATTTTTATTTATTTATTTGTTGTTTTGTACATTAGGTTTTTTTTTTTGTCTGTATTAATTGGTTCTATTATGAAACCTAATTAATATATGTGTGATTTTTCTATTCTGTTGTTGTTATATAGGATATGCTGTTCTTGTGCTTTTGGTGATGGTTCCTGTAGTTTGTTTGCCTTCCTTTTCGTGTATCATTCTAACTTTTTTTTTTTTCATTGTTCAGTTTCGACTATAAAGCCCTAGAAATTTTACTTATTTGAAGCCTTAGAATTTTTTGATAATTATAGGATTTGCATGCTTCAAATCAATCTTTAATCTCTGTAATGTTTTTCTTTGGAGATTCTGAGAATTTTGAGATTTTCCACATTCGCAGCACCCTTGAGGCGAATCGACCTCCTCCCTATTCAAAGCCTCCTGCCATTGCCAACCCGATCCCCGAATCTCGTATCGTTCCGGTGAGGGTTTAATTATGTTTCTATGTTATATTGATTGTTTTTTTTATGAAAAAAAATTTTAGGTTAGTTGTGCCTGTAATTGCAATCGTTTGGCTGTTACTGGAAGGAACTGAATTTCATATTAGGTATTGGAGGGAGATGCCATTTGTGAATGGGAGATAGGGCTGTTTAATAAACTGTTTTTCAGTTTGTGGATTTTTTTTTTAATGATATTGGGGTAACTATGCTCTATACATACCGTATTTAATATCCTGCTGCTTAAATTATTGTGGGTATTCTTGTTTAGATTTCAACCTTAACTTTGGAGGGAGTGGAACACTTGAGATTCCTTAGAGATTTATGCAGATTCGTTAAATGTATCTGAATGGTTTTAATTGGCCAAATTTTGAGTATATCCTCTATTAAACATTGATCCATCTTAGGTTGATGACCATCTCAGCTAGTTTAGCTTTTGGTTAGGCTTGAATCAAATCGTATAAATCTTCAAAAATCAGCAAATCTTTTCCCGTAAATCGAGCTCTTGATATCTTCGACTCAAATCGTTGAAATCTTTCCTTATCTAACTAATGTCTCGGATTTCACAAATCATTTCTCAATTATGCTTGATCTCTCTGGATCAGGCTCAAAACTCATTTCTCTAATAGCCTTTGTAACATCTGCAACAAATAAACAGTAAATGAGATCCATTAAAGAAAATTCTCTAACAGTAAAAGAAGAATTTTCATTTCAAATCTTTACAATGATTCCATCTACAAGTTGTTGGACTTTTTTTTCCTTGAGAAGGGTAAGGAGAAACTAACCATCCATAATGTTTTCGTTCTTCAAGGATTGAGAAGTCTGGGTCCTCTTCGATCGGATCTTCGTTTCTTGAATGCTAATTACCAAAAGAAAATTAAAAAAGATGAAATAATATATTATTAGCAAAGAAAAAGAGAGAAAGGAAATAGACTCGTAATCACTAGGACCTTATGTGTGTCACATTTGGGGGTCTCTTTCTAGGATTGTCTAATTATCAAATGGTTCAGACCATCCAATGTTACTAATTTTTGGGCTACAAGATCTCATTAGTGAACCCATGGACAGTGTCAGGGCCAGGCCTACTAGGAGAGGTATTAATCTCAAAAATTTGCCTCAGTATTTAGAAACTTAGAATCATTCAATCTATTCAAACTTAGTGTTCCAGGTAGTCAAGATAGGGATTCATCTAACGATAAAAGTCAGGTGCAAGTATGCAGGTATGGCCTTAATTTCTTAGGATTACATGAGTGATAACACAGATTTTCCTCTCCCAATTCATTCATCAAACTAATACGCAGATTCAGATGTCATTATATTGCACAAAAACACTTTCTAATTGTTGCAGTGGTGGCCATTGATTAGACCCCATTCTACATATCAAACTCCTAACACAATGAAGACATTAAACTCACAAGAGAGGCAGAGAGAGTAGCCATTATATGTTGATATTGTAGCAGTTAACACAGCGATGTATGTATAATACTCGACCTCAACTATGCGGATTAACACTAGAGATGTATGTATGTATTTGACACAATATGTAATTATTGGTATATAAATTCTAAAGGTTGGTGTGGTGTGTGGTGTTGTTCCCCGAGATGCATCCTCCTTCTAACATCAATTCATAACTCACTCATCTGAATTTATGTATTTTTTTAATTGAAATCACTGTCGAATTTTATTAGAATTAAATCGGTTAATATATTTTACGTGCAACGCATGTGCATCTTTACTAGCTTGCTTCTTCTACCAGAACCGCTGTCCGCATAAGAGCTACTTAAGCACAGATTATCTGTAAACCTCACCCCTAGGTAAATGTCATTTTAGGTTTGTTTACCGATAAATTATAACCTGATTTTTAGCTTGGATTTAGTGTGTATATTAGAGTAGTCCCAATCTGTTTTGTTTGGTTTAATTGTAGCTTTTATTCATTTTGTTTGTTTTGGTTAGTTTCTATGTTAGGCTTAGTTTTGTATAAAATCTGGTTAGATTAATATTAACTTAGAGTAAATTTCTCTTTTGGGTTAATTTTTAGTTTAGCTTTTTTTAAACTTTTGTAAAATCTGATTGTTGGATTTTTTTTAGGTTAATTTAACTTTTACCAAATCTGATTTTTGTAAAATCTGATTTTACCAAATCTCAATTCTCTCAATCCCTTTGTAGCCGTAGAAGTTCCCTGCCACCTGTCTGTGTCCCGGTCGCCCTCTCTGGTAGCCACCTCTACTCTCTCCAGTGGCTCCACCTCTCCAGTCATTGGTAAGACCTCTCTTTCTCTATAATTTTTTGGGGTTTTGGTTATTTGTAAAGATGGGGTTTGTAAAGATGGGGTTTCTCTGTTGGTTTTGGTAAATATCTTGGAAATCATCAAAGTCGAGCAAACTACCGTTAGGGAAACCCAACAAGTGAGAAAGTATCTCTAGATATCCTTGCCACCAGAAAACTAGAGAAAAAAATAGTACCCTTAATTATGCTTAACATTTGTTTCAAAAGAAAATTTTAGCTCTAGTACCCTTAAATGCAATAAATGATGTTGGACTAATGATTGTGATTCTACTGTTTCTTAATATTATGGGTTAAATGTTATATATATATATATAGTTAATTCATAACTTCATAGATAGACTAAAACAACATGCTAGATCTTTTGATATTAAATTCTCATTCAATTTTATTGCATTAAGTAATTCTTAATTGTTAACATGTTCCCATTCTGCTCTAATTTGTATACTGCATAACAGAACTTAAGATAGTAAAACATCCATCGAAATCCCATTCGTCTTCAGGATGATCATTTATAGTAAAACATCTCACTAGAACTAAAGCTAGTTAGATTCTTAGGTCGAGGATTTGAAAACCCTACTCTTAGAGTCAAATGACCTGAGCCTATTACCCGAACTAACCCTTTCCTAGGCATGGGCTCAAGTCTTAAACCAAATCCACAACCAAGTTTCAAGTGTGGATGCATATGCAACGCAATCCCAATGGAACTTCTCTTGAACTTTTCCAACTTCTTTAGATGTTCAACTGTATGTTTCTGTTTGGTGCTGAGATTGAAAAGTATCGTGAAGTCAACCAGCCCAACTAGAGGACTTCAATTTGCTGATAAGGAACCTGGTATTAAGTTAATCTAGGTGATTGTATCCTGATCCATGCGCTAGGATGGGGAAAACATTTATATGGTCATAAGCTTTCTTCATGTTAACAAGATTCCTTTCGGCCATAAAAGTCTTCCTAGATCCTGGTGCATGGGCCAGGAAACAACCACCCAGATTATCTTATACCAGTCTCCTTATCAAGAAATTGAACCCCATAAACATACACTTCCCAGATCCTAATAGTATTGAGCCTTGGAGAAAATGACGAAATTAAGATTCAACGCAATATATAATAACAATGTACACAGATGTACATAGCTGAAGTTAGCAAAAGTATTACGAATCTATAGACATTTCTCCTATAGCACGATATAATGAAATACAAGTTCATCTGTATGAGAAGACAGATAAAAAACATCAGGGAAGTAATGTAGTATTCATTTGCTTCATATGTCTCGGATGCAAGGATATTTCGGCCACAGATAAGGAATGCTCATAAACTTTTGACCCCAAATAAAAGACTCGCTTCGCTTTGTTCTCTATCCTTGGAACTCGAGATTCAGACATGTAAGTTCTAGTAGTTGTGTTCATAATAGTGAGCACATCAAAGAGTATCGATATATGTTAACTGTTTAAACTGGTTAGAGGTGTTTAAACTTTGTGTTTATGATGGTTGGATTTCTGTATTGGTTTAAGTTTATACACATGCATGCATTGAACCATAGATCTCCCGTTCAAGAACCATTGTCTGATAAGTGCATTTTTGTTATCACCTATTTGGACGGATCAGTTGTAAATATGTTGTTTAGTTCTCTATCCTTGATATTCCGAGATTCGGGCATGTAAGTTCTGGTAGTTGTGTTCATAATACTGGCCACATCAAAGAGTATCTATGTTAACTGTTTAAACTGGTTAGGGGTGTTAGACTTTGTATTTATGATGGTTGGATTTTTGTATTGGCTTAAGTTCATAACATGCATGCATTGAACCATAGATCTCCCGTTCAAGAATCATTGTGTGACAAATGCATTTTTGTTATCACCTATTGGACGGATCAGTTGTAAATATGACATTTAGTTCTCTAGTAGGACTGAATGCAGTTTAACAACTTTTCGGTCTTGTTTGTGATAAGTGTATTTGTCTGTATATGATTCTTGAATTGTCCGGTTGGACAGTTTGAGAATGCATAATCTCCAGTACAGTCAATTGCTCATGATTTTTCTAGATTGAGGAAATTGGAGTTAGCCGTTCTCTTGTTCTCTGGGCACATATTTAGACGACGTGGCTTGCTTTCCCCTAGTCTAAGTCGTTGTACTTGGAGAACCATAGGGAAATGCTGCCGAAATTTCCTTGAAATGGATCAAAGTACTTGAGCTGGTGACTTTTGGGGATTATGCATTCTTGAATGGGATAGGAACACCCCACCCATTAGAAGAGGAGTTGTTGACGATAGGAAGCATGCATGCATATATATGTGTAGACGGTAAGTTAGTTGACACATGTGTATTGTAATTGACTAATGTGGTATATTTTTTCTATTTCTCAGAATAGCTAACGAAGAAGGTTCTATAAAACAGTAATCGTATACCTCATGGATAGGAGTTGGATTGGAATGTCAAGGTAGTTTTGATGTCCAAAAGTTTTATTAAGCATCGATTGATAAAGTGTTAGTACTTAAGCAATTGTGAATGCATTTTTTGTACGAAATAGGGTGTCAAAGGAATATATAGAAGGAGTGAAGCATTTTATAGAGTTTGCATTAGCTCGTGGAGCAACTGATAACAATGGTGGTATAAGGTGTCCATGTCCCAAATGCAACAATGGTCGTTATCAAGAGAGAGGTAGTGTACGACCATATGATCTGTTATGGATTCGACCTAAATTATAAAATCTGGTTTATCACGGGGAAGACATATTACAACACACATCCGTGGGCCAGTGACTCAAAGTCCTGTGTGCAAGACAGACATAATGAGATGGAGGATTTGGTGCACGATTGTTCAGGATACCAAATGAAGATGAGGGTACTAGTAGTCGGGATCCTAATACTGAGTCTGATAGATTTTTCCAATTGATAAGGGATGCGGGACAACCTTTGTATCCAGGATGTTCGAATCACACGAAGTTGTCTTTCATTGTAAGATTGTACCAGATTAAGTGTCTTAGTGGATGGAGCAACAAATCATTCACTTTATTGCTTGAGTTATTGAGGGAGGTACTCCCCAAGGGGTCTACACTACCTGATACTTACTTTCAGACAAAAAAGGTGATGTCCAACTTGGGGCTTAATTATGACAGAATCGATGCATGTCCCAATGATTGCATGCTGTATTGGAAAAATTCTGCAAACAAGCAAGTATGTGACATCTGTGGTGCATCAAGATGGATGACAGTGGATGATCAATCAAGAGACAAAATAAAGAAAATTCCAGCGAAGATTTTGCGTCACTTCCGTTGAAACCCAGGTTACAAAGATTATTTATGTCATCCAAGACTGCTCTGAAATGAGATGGCCATGATGAGGAAGAACTAGGAGGTAGGTTAAGGCATCTTGCCAGACTCACCGGCTTGGGAAATTTTAGATAAAAGTATACTTTGTTCGCTTCAGAGCCGCCGCAATGCAGGCGTGGGTTGGCGAAGGGATGGCTTCACCCATTTAGGACGAGAGTATGGCTCACGCACATGAGGCATGTGTCTTATTCCTAAACGTTTGAGAGTGACGTGGTGTGCGGAGCAGCAGAATTAATTCTTCCTTGGCTTATTGCGGGTCCCTCCGGGCCAGGGGACATGCCATTGATATCGACATGAGGCCCCTCGTCGAGGAGTTGAACAGGACTTGTGGGAGATGGTTGTCCAACTTATGATGCGTCGAAAAAAAAGGAGACATTGTCATGCGTTGCGGCATTACTCTGGAAATTAGCGACCTTTCCCAGGTATGCATTGTTGTCAGGTTGGAGCACGAAAGGAAATGGGCATGCCCTTCATGCCACAAGGACATTGCACTTATACTTTCTAAAAGCAGGGAAAGCATTGCTACAGGGGCACGTGTTTATTACCAGCGGAATCACAGGTTACGAAAACAAGAGAATTTTCGTTTGGATGGCCCGAGGGTCCGGTTGGCGCAACTACAATGTCGGGTCCGATGGTTACTCAATTGGAGGGTTATTACCCCCTGGAAAAGAGACTGGGAACAA